>JAODAL010006849.1:0-130018 GCA_025379985.1 Phyllomedusa bahiana | reverse complement strand
TGGGGAAGTTGTGCAGCGAGAGTAATCAAGATTGGAGGAAAGGGTCATCACCAGGAGAGTAATCATGATGCAACAAGCAAGAGTTAAAGAGGTTGTCTCACTACCTTGATTTATCTTACCTCAGTCCTGTTTTCTTGGTTTCACTTTGAATTCAGGGGTGTGTTTACTGGCTTCTATGAGGCTGCAGTAGAAGGTCTGTAGCTATAGCAACCAGTGCTGGCAGTCTATCAAGATAGATTGAACAGGTCTGTAGCTATAGCGACCAGTGCTGGCAGCCTATCAGGATAGATCAAGCAGGTCTGCAGCTATAGTGACCTGAGGAGATGATGCAGTCCATACAAGAGAGGATATCTAGGAATAGGTAGGACACGGTTAATGGACACATATTGCAAAGTGAGTTGTTTTTGCAAGATCTTTAACATAAAAAGCAATCCTTGTAGTGAGACCACCCCTCTAAAGACGGGATCACAGTCAGGAAAGGAGCCAATGGTCAGAGGCAGGAGTAGAACCACAGGTATTTGGCAAACAATCCCAATTATCCAGGGATAACAATGATGACAATACCAGGACAGCCAGAATTTAGGATCAATAGCGCAAAGAACGAGAGCCAGAAAAGGAGGTGATCCACAATCAGCAGGCGTGGCAGTACTATTCCCCTTTAATCAGGCTGCCATGCTTGATGCTAGTGGCAGATACTTTCATGTCTAAGCAGAAATGTAGTTTTGCCTCTATACAAATCACTGGTGAGGTCACATATGGGATATTGAGTGCTGTTTTGAGCAGGGTGTATAAGAAGGACATAGTTGAGCCGGAGCGGGTGCAAAGAAAGGCGACCAAGCTGGTTAAAAGAATTGCAGGATTAAGACAGGTGACCAAACTTGGAATTATTCAGTTAGGAGAAAAGACGGTTTAGGAGCAATTTAATTACCATGTTCAAATATGTGAAAGGACAGTGCACAGATATCTCCTGTGATCTTTTTATACCTAGGCTTGTCACCATGACAAGGGGGAAGCCTCTACATCTAGAGGAAAGAAGTTTACACAATCACAATAGATGAGAATTCTTTACTGTAACAGCAGTGACACTATGGAACTCATAACAACAAGTTCAATAGGAGCTTAGATGCCCTTCTTGAACAATATAATATTACAGTCTATGGTTACTAGATTCTGGAAATCGGATGTGGATCCAAAGATTATTCTGGTTGCCAGATTTGGAGTTGGAAATGAGTTTTTTCTCTTGTTTGGGACAATTGTCATCCACCACATAAGGGTTTTTGCCTTCCTCTGGATCAACGCAGTAGGGATATAGCATAGAATCAATTAACCCGTGTCTTTTTTCAAACTTATCTACTATGTTAGGCTATGTTCACACGGCTTATTTTGGGGCGCATTTCACCACGTATTGAGAGCGTACTGCGCTCTAATACAAGCAAAATACGCCCCAGTCATTACAGTAATCCATAGTTCTTATAGAGAACTATGGATTACGCCTCCTCTCACCGCTCATACAATACAATCATATTGTAGGCGCGGGGTGATAAGTGACATGTCATTTATTCACGACGCTTAGGCGTCTATGTCTATGGGTCCAGCGGGCTGACGACCCCCCAGCGCTGCAGGAATGCGTGCCGATCAGCGCGACTCCCGAAGACCGGCTTAATTGCAGGCCATACTGTACGCCCCGCAGTTAAGCCGTGTGAAAATACCCTTAGGCTTATCAACCTCTATTTCGTCGGCCGTGGAAGACAGGGAGAACATCGGCTTGACCATCAGATCCACAGCTGAAGAAAGGAGTAGAGAAGGAAGAGGAAGAAAGGCAACTGGATATACAGTAGCTGTCGGCTGTTGCTGTGGCTGCTCACCGGGGCTCAATTTAGAAGTCAAATGAGGTGACTTACAAGCGTACATCATAAATAAGATGGTGTGATAAATGTATGCAGAAGTCAGTTCCTCTAACTGTAGCATATAAACAAGGAACCTTTATGTCCCTATGTACCTTTGTAATATTTACTACCATATGGATTATTTCATATTACTTCCTGTACATAGTTATACTATTCTATTCCCACACTGGATACTTCTTGACCTCCTTTAAGGGAGAATAGGACTCCCTCACCCTTCTAGTATGTATAATGTCTGAAGCAGACTAGAAACAATATTTGGTTTTGCACATCCAAAAAACTGTTTTGGAAAAAAATGAGCATAGGTGCACACCGGTGCAGCAGCAATATACATAGACATTCCAATATCAGTAGCACACTATCAACTAAAGAAACTATCAAAGGGGACATAGGAAGCTGGTGCCTTCACTCCCTGAAGTATGGAGGTCTGAACAGGCCCCAAAAGAGAGGTAACAATAGTGTAGGACCCACCTGCATTGAGGTCCCGTTGAAGTTTTGGAGGTGGCTTAAGCAGTTTTGATCATAAATGTGAACTAAGAACCTCAAAAAATTTTCATGTATCCTACATAGCAGAAATGCTTTTAAAAAAATTCCTATGTCCCCTTTGATAGTTTCTTTAGTTGATAGTGTGCTACTGATATTGTAATGTGTAATGTCTGAAACAGAGCAAACTCTTCATAGATTCACGTTAAGGCCTGGTTCACACGGCTTGTTCTCCAGCACCAAATAAATATGAAAACATAGGGGGACATGTATGAAAACTATCTTGGTCTAAGACTTTCTTTGTTGCCCATAGCAACCAATCAGAGCCCATAGCAACCAATCAGAGCTCATAGCAACCAATCAGAGCCCATAGCAACCAATCAGAGCCCATAGCAACCAATCAGAATGCCCGTTTCATTCTTTCAGAGCACTTTATGAAATGTAAGGGGAACTCTGATTGGTTGCTATGGGCAACAAAGAAAGTCTTAGACCAAGACAGTTTTCATACATGTGGCTCATAATCTTTACAGGTAAGGGCTTTGTACCCGAAACGCGTCACAGGATGGGAGCCAAATGTTTTTAACTTACATGGATGAAAGATTGTGTTTTTATATTTATTTGGTGCTGGAGAACAAGGTTGCTATTGGAATACGTGTCAGAGTCTGACAAGGCTTTCTCCATTGTCACCAACAGGATATACATGGACTACCTGAACCTCATTATACTGGTGAGGGTTGAGCATCAAGGAAGTCTTCATATTATTAGTGGATCTGTACCAGTGTTGTTTGTAGGGCTAGAATTTTGTGTTGATTACTATACTATATCTTTTTAGAGGTTAAAGCTCAATTTTTCTTTGAGTTAACCATGAAAAAAATTGATGTTTAGGCTACCGCATACTGTTTTACTATTGATTTCAGTGTGTAAACTGTATGCAAAAAGCTCTTAAGCTCCCCCTAGTGGTGCATGCAGACAGACAGAATTTTGTCGAAGAAAGAGGTTGGCTGGTTTTCTTTTTTATGATTTTATGCCACTAGTAGAGTTGATTCTTGGGGCCCATCAGTGTAGTTGATTCTTAGGGTCCACCAGTGGAGTTGATTCTTGGATCCCACCAGTGGAGTTGATTCTTTGGGATTACCAGTGGAGTTGATTCTAGGGGCCCACCAGGGGAGTTTATTCTTGAGATCCACCAGTGGAGTTGATTCTTCGGGCCCACCAGTGGAGCTGATTCTTGGCGTCCACCAGGGGAGTTGATTCTTGGGGTCCACCAGTGAAGTTAATTATTGGGGCTCACCGGTGGAGTTGATTCTTGGGGCCCACCAGTGGAGTTGATTCTTGGGGCCCACCAGTGGAGTTGATTCTTGGGGACTACCAGTGGAGTTGATTCTTGGGGACTACCAGTGGAGTTGATTCATGGGGCCTCCAGTGGAGTTGATTCTTAGGGACTACCAGTGGAGTTGATTCTAGGAGCTCACCAGTGGAGCTGATTCCAGGGGAACACCAGTGGAGTTAATTCTTGAGACCCACCAGTGGAGTTGATTCTTGAGACCTACCAGTGGAGTTGATTCTTGGGGCCCACCAGTGGAGTTGATTCTTGGGGACTACCAGTGGAGTTGATTCTAGGAGCTCTCCAGTGGAGCTGATTCTTGGGGTCCACCACAAGAGTTAGTTCTTGGGGGCCACCAGTGGAGTTGATTCTTGGGGCACCCCAGTGGAGTTGATTCTTGGGGCCTCCAGTGGAGTTTATTCTTGGGGACTACCAGTGGAGTTGATTCATGGGGCCTCCAGTGGAGTTGATTCTTAGGGATTACCAGTGGAGTTGATTCTAGGAGCTCACCAGTGAAGCTAATTCCAGGGGAACACCAGTGGAGTTAATTCTTGAGACCCACCAGTGGAGTTGATTCTTGAGACCAGTGGAGTTGATTCTTGGGGCCCACCAGTGTAGTTGATTCTTGTCGCCCACCAGTGGAGTTGATTCTTGGGGCCCACCAGTGGAGTTGATTCATGGGGCCTCCAGTGGAGTTGATTCTTAGGGACTACCAGTGGAGTTGATTCTAGGAGCTCACCAGTGGAGCTGATTCCAGGGGAACACCAGTGGAGTTAATTCTTGAGACCTACCAGTGGAGTTGATTCTTGAGACCTACCAGTGGAGTTGATTCTTGAGACCTACCAGTGGAGTTGATTCTCTGGGCCCACCAGTGGAGTTGATTCTTGGGGACTACCAGTGGAGTTGATTCTAGGAGCTCTCCAGTGGAGCTGATTCTTGGGGTCCACCACAAGAGTTCATTCTTGGGGGCCACCAGTGGAGTTGATTCTTGGGGCACCCCAGTGGAGTTGATTCTTGGGGCCTCCAGTGGAGTTGATTCTTGGGGACTACCAGTGGAGTTGATTCATGGGGCCTCCAGTGAAGTTGATTCTTAGGGACTACCAGTGGAGTTGATTCTAGGAGCTCACCAGTGGAGCTAATTTCAGGGGAACACCAGTGGAGTTAATTCTTGAGACCCACCAGTGGAGTTGATTGTTGAGACTTACCAGTGGAGTTGATTCTTGGGGCCCACCAGAAGTGTTGATTCTTAGGGCCTCCAGTGGAGTTGATTCTTGGGGACTACCAGTGGAGTTGATTCATGGGGCCTCCAGTGGAGTTGATTCTTAGGGACTACCAGTGGAGTTGATTCTAGGAGCTCACCAGTGGAGCTGATTCCAGGGGAACACCAGTGGAGTTAATTCTTGAGACCTACCAGTGGAGGTGATTCTTGGGGCCCACCAGTGGAGTTGATTCTTGGGGCCCACCAGTGGAGTTGATTCTTGGGGACTACCAGTGGAGTTGTTTCTAGGAGCTCTCCAGTGGAGCTGATTCTTGGGGTCCACCACAGGAGTTCATTCTTGGGGTCCACCAGTAGAGCTGACTCTTGTGGTCCACTAGTAGAGTTGATTCTTCTGGCACATTCTACAACTACTGCACATGACTCTTGCTTTCTGCTTCTTTCTCTGCCTTTCTCCCTGAAAATCATCCCTAGATCTGCCATGCACAGGGGCCCACCATCCCCAGGGCCCCCTGGGGTTTCCCCTATTCCCCTCCAAGCCAGTCCAAGCCTGGCCCCCTTATATTACTAGTTCCTATCTTGCACCATATCACTGGGCCCAGTTTTTAGAAAATATGATTAGGACCCCTGGCAGCAGTACTGCCAATAATGGTCAGATGGTGGTCCTGCAGCAGCTCTCTTGCTAACCCCTCAGATACCAAGGTTACTATTGAACCTGGGCATCTAAGGGGTTCAACAGCCAGGAACAGAGCAATTTCTGATCCCAGCTATTCCCGCTTGGCTTAGCTGTCTCCGCCATATCTGAAGCATGTTCAGCTCTTTAGCCTGCGCCATATTGCCTTTCTTTTACAGCAGATGTTACTAAGGGGTTAAAACATACAGATTTGGCCATATGGAATATATTAGTTATATTTCCCTGCTGCTCTTTACAGGTAAGGTGTGGTTCTCTCATGGGATAAAACACCGATACTAAAACTACACAGTCACAATTGACTTTCCTGGATGACCCCACTCATCAGTTCCTCTGAATGATGTAGGCACTACTAACATGACATTCAGCACTCTTTAATCTCATAGAGGAGGCCTATCATTTTGTTTCCAGACCATGAATGACTGTAGAACATTACTCTGTGTATGTAGGATTGCCCTTTTGTGGTGGGTGAGAAAGACCATTCTCACATTTACCATCCGCTGCGGAGGGAGAGACCAAAATGTCTTTCTGTAAACACGGAATTAATGAAGCTGTCAGCTGTTTTCACTTTGATGCGTGTTTTTTATTAGACTTCCTCTCGAGTTACTGAAAGTTAAAGATTTTCTCCCCCGGTGACATCATCAATAATTCAGAAGGGGACTGCACACGAGACTGTAACTCTATGTTAATGAGTCTATATAGATTGTAGTCATGAAAATAATTCTATGTACCTTCACCACAATAATCAGGACCACATACATTGATACATATGCACATTTTACCTGGAAATATGTGTGAATACTGCCATGTATTGCCAAATAATACCAACAATGTTCACACAATACTGCTATTTACTGCTACAATAACATGGCCACACTATGCTTAATTTCCAAATACCACTACATTGTGTCTGCAAAAAAAATTTCCAAAAATTTTAAACACAAACGGGCCTTTCGCTGCCAAACAAAACCCTAAAATTAAATAAAAATCCCGCCAGAAAAAAGGTTTAAGAAAATATAAAATTTCACCCAAATTCTAGAAATGGCATAGATACATAAAATGTAATAAATTTTTAAACTTTGGGCCGGGTTACCCCAAAACCACTCCAAAAACAAGTTTTCCCTTTTAAAGGGGGTTTTTCTTTGCTAAAAAGTTTAATATCCTTTTTGTAAAATTGAAAAAGCCTTCGCGGGCGGGGTTCCTCTCTCCCCGTCCCAGTTAAACGTCTTTCCCTTTTTCATTATTGACTCACTTGACATATAAAGTATTGACCCCCCTCAAATGAAACAGCCCAGGGAATTTCCAAGGGCCCGCTTTAAAAAAATGATAATAAAAAAATACAATAGCCACGTTCCAAATAAAACCACCACATAGTTTCCAAAATTAACCCCTGCCCATACACACCCCCGGCCACTTTAAAAAGGTACACCATGCTAGTAACGGGTTGGACCCCCTTTTGCCCTTTCCCAAGAACTGCCTCAATTTTTCTTGCATAGATTCCAAAAAGGTTGCAACGATCCCAAGGCAAAGGGTCCCAAAGGGGCCTAAAAATGGGGGTGGGGGGGGAAGATGGGGGGGGGGGGGGGGTTTGGGGGGGGGGGGGGGGGGGGGGGGGGGGGGGGGGGGGGGGGGGGGGGGGTGGGGGGGGGGGGGGGTAAGGCATTTCCGCCCACAGGCTGCCGCTCACTGGATGTTTTTTCTTTTTCCCACCAATTTTCCCGTAAACCCTAGAGAAATTTTTTTGGGCGTGAAAATCCCGGAGATCAGCATTTCTGGAAATACCAGACCACCCCCTTTTTGGGACCAACAACCATGGCCCCCCCAAAGGCACTCAAATCACCTTTCTTCCCCATACTGAAAGCTCGTTTTTAACTGCAAAGGGGAAATTTTCTTTACCATTCTACATGCCTAAATGCACTGTTTGCCGGGCCCTGTGGGTTTTGGGTGAATTTGGAAAATTTAAGTGTTAACCGGGGTTTTTGGAAACCCGGTTTTACCTAATAAAGTGGGCCCGGGGGAGTGAAAATTTTCAAGAACCAGAAACCAAAGGAAAAGAGAAGGGAAAGGCACTCACCCGTTTTCCCAAATTTTAAAAATTTTATGGGCTTTGGGCTGGGGGTGGAGGTTTTTTTCCCCATAAGGGAACCAAAAAAACAAAAATTTGACCGCACCAAATAAATGCCCAAAAAAAGGAAAATTTTAAATTTTTAAACCCAGGGTCCGCACATATGAAAAAGGAAAGGTGAAAAATTTTCATAAATTTACGTTTCGGTCCCAAAAGGGCCTTTTTCAAAAAAAATCAATGTGAATATAAACATAAACAAAGAGAAATGTTCCCCTATATTTCATGTGAAAAATAAAATACATTTTTAATAACACATTTATTTTTCAGGAATTTCATCTGCAATTGTTTCACATAATTTCATATAGAATTTCTTTTAAAACCCCAAAATATATTTTCCAAAACATTACAAACAAAAAAAAATTAACAATGGGAATAAACAAAAAATTTTTATAGAAAAAAAATGGGGAGGGGGAGATAGAATAGAAAAAATCTCAGGAACACGAATCCAAACTTTAAACCCCTTTTTAAATTTAAACCAGCCGTAACCCTATTTAAAACCCTTTAAAAAAGAACTTTCCAATGAAAAGGGCCCTAAGGAAAAGGGAAAAAACGGCCGTAGCCCAAAGTTAAAAGGGGCCGTCTGATGTAGTGAGAAGAAGAGCAGGTAAAAAAATGGGGCTGTGTGCGGCAGCGCCGCCCAAATGGGAAAAAGGGCCCCTGACGTTACTTTTCCGGTCCCTAAAGGGAAACATTTTGGGAATTGTAGTCAAAGAAATGAACCTTTGGGACTCCGGGGCAAAGCCCAATGGCGCCGCGGGCAGGCCGTGATTTACAAAAAAATAACAAGAAAAAAGACGGGAGAGAGAAAACAAATAAAGTATGGGATTTGCCGGATTTAAAAAAAAAGGGGGGGGAAAAATATATACCCCTTTAAAAAAGGACAGAGGGAAAGGAAAAAGAGAAAGAAAGGTAAAAAGATGTTATATAAAAGAAGAGATATAATTTGTATAAAATAGGGGAAATAAGAAAAAGAAAAAAGGGAAGGGGAAAAAAAGGGGGAAAATTTTTTGGGGAAAGGGGAAAAAAGGAAAAGGAGGTTTAAAATACTCAAGGGGATAAAAAAGAGGGAACTACAGAAAAGAAAGGGCAGAAAGAAAAAATAGAAAAAAAGGGGGGAAGGGGGAAAAAAATAAAAGGTATAAAGGTTTTTAATTAGAAAACCAAAAAAAAAGGGGAAAAAATGTTAAAAAAGTAGAAAGGGAAAAAGAAGAGAAGGAAAAAACAGGTCCACTGGTGTCTCACCCTTGCAAAAAAAATCTGTCTCAAAGTTGCCGGGGGAAAAAAAAGGGGAACATAGGAAAGGTGAAAAATATGGAATTCATTTTCATTTTCAAGCAAAAAAAAATCCCCATTCCCATTAACCCCCTGGGGTGTAAAAAGTATTTCAAACTAAAAATTTTTAAAAGATTCCCTTTCAAAATTTTGGGAGTTTAAATTTTTGGGGGGTTAAACCAAACCCCTTCTGGGTTTTTTTTAAAAACTTTGCTAGGATCGAAAAACCGGGAACTGCGAGATTGGGGGGGGGGGGGGGTGTTCCCGGGTTCTATAAAATGATGGGGCACAGGTAACCAAATCTTATGCAACTAATTTGAAGACTTAAGGGGCCGGGGAGGCAGTCCTTTCATTCGTTGGAACTGTCCCCCCCTAAAGTAAAAGTTCCGCATGGGCATTTTTAAAAACGTAAACCCAAATAGTGCTTCACATGTAAAGGGACCTCCTAGTTCATATTTCCTTCCTGCCCTTGGATTACAGGAACCTGTCACATAGATTATGCCCCCCTTGCTGGGGCAGCACAAGCTAGTTAAAACCTGCTTTTTTCCGCGCTGTCCCCTTTTTTCTTTTTAAGATGCTGGAGTTTGTAAATTTTAATGCTAAAATTTCAGTTTTCAGCCAGAAGAGTCATTCGAAGACCCCTTCAGAGTCATTTTTTTCAAACCCGGCCAATGGGGCTAGCTCCGCCCACCCAATACAAGCCCTATTACTTTGAATATAAAAACATGTAATAACTGTCAGTGGGTGTGGCTCCCTTTGGTGGGGGGGGCTAGCACCTGCTCATGAATAAGTTTTTGAGGGAAAATGCTTAAAACGTGCATCTTACAGAATAAGGGGCACAGCCTGAAAAGCGGGGTCGACACTGGCTTGTGTTGCCCTCAGCAAGGGGAGCATAATCTATGTGACAGGTTCCCTTTAAGCACACAATGCTGCCATTCACTGCCAAAATAACATGGTTATACAATGCTCAGTTTCCAAATAACACTGTCACATAATGTCCATATAAAACTGCCATGTATTACTGTCACAATACTGCTATTTACCTCTAAAATAACATGATCATACAATGCTCAGTTTCCAACTAATACTACCACATAGTGTCCACGTTACACTGCCATATGTTACCCACATGGTACTGCTATTTTCTGCTAAAATAACATAGCCATACAATGCTTTACTTCCTAATAACACTACCGCGTTGTGTCTGCATAACACTGCCATATATTACCTACACAGTACTGCCATTCGGTGTCCGCATAAAATCCTGCTTTGAACACCCCTTTATGAACCAGAATGAAGGACTGCTCTGTTCAAATATTTCCACTTCTGTGGGACTGGTGTATTTATACTACAATTCCAGTCATTGAAATAGCTATTATGTACTAGTACAAACGGGTGCTGATGAAGCCAGGAGCAGGATTTTGGGGTGATCAGCTCACCACCTTAGGGGCCAGATTCTGACAACAGGGTTATGGGTGCCTAAGGCTTATTAATGGGTGTGAGGTACCAAATCTAGCCTGGGATACCCACATTGTGGTCTGAGTGCCCATGCGGACCACTAATGAAAGTACCTATAAGGGGTTTGACAGCGTCAGAATAAACCAGTCAACTATCTTTTCTATCTATTATCTATCTACTATCATGATCTATCTATGAGTCTATTATCTATGAGTCTACTTTTATCTGTCTCATCTACTACTCTCATATTTATTATCCTAATTATATCTATCTATATTATTATCCCATATTTTTTATCTATCTATCTATCTATCTACTATCTCTCATATCTATCTATTATCACATCTATCTTTTTATTTCTTCTATCTTCATACTTCTTATATCATTTATACAATCTATCTATCACCCACATCCATTATCTATCTTCTATCTATCTATCTCATATTACCTAAATTTTATCTATCTACCTCATATCTATCTATCTATCTACATCATCTATCTATTATCAAATCTACCTATCTATCCCTATCTATTTTAATCCCTCCCCTCTATCTCACATAAAGATACACCCTACATCTGGGTAAAATTGTTTTATATCTTTTCAGGGGAAAACACGAAAAAATTTGACCTGATACAAGTAAAGAAAGTCAGGAACCTTGAAAAACGTGAAAAATTTAGGTGACCCTCAAAATAATTCAGACACAGTCCAATATGAATACCCACAAAACCTTTAGACTATATAGTCAAAAAATATAAAAATCTTTGTTCTTTACAAAAATCTCAAAAAAATTCCCCATAAAAACCGGGGCATATATGGGGTTTTTTTAAACCCTTTGGCCCCGCAGCACCTTTTTTCTATATTTTTTTTAAGCAGGGAGGGGGTCCTGGATTTTTTTAGGGTCGTTATTTCGTTTAATACCCCTGGGCCCAAAGGGGGATCACCGCTTCAGATGTCCATACAAGTTAACTCATGGTTTTTCTGCTTTTTCTTCCACAAATTGTTCAGTTTTTCTTTTGATATCTTTGGAAGGGCCTTCCTTTTGGGCCAGGATGCAACCAATTGACTGTTTTCGTGTATGTAACCCCTAAAGCACGCCCTGAAAATGTGCAAATATTAATATAGTTAATTTAAAATTTAATTTATTTTGAAAGACAAGCCTAATCTGAGTGGAAAGTTGGTAACTTATGAAAAGGCTTGGCCACCATGTGCGCCATTATTTGGGAATCTTTCTTTTTGCTAGGCCCAACTTTAAAGCCAAAAAATCCCCCTTTTTCCTCGGCCCTTTTCCATGGGGGCCTTGAAATTCCATACCGTTAGAGGAGGCTAAAAAAAAAATTAAACAACCTGCTCCCCTTCACACCTAAACTTTTTCTTAAACACAGCCCTGGAGGTGGTTTTGGGACAATTTGTCCATTTTCACTCATCAGTGTACTCACTGCTGTTGCCAGTGGTTTCAACATTGATGGCTGTGTGTTGGGTTATTTTGAGTTATTTTTAGGGACAAAAAATTACACTTAACATTTATTCCTTTTTATATCAAAGTGTTTTTTTTCTTCAGTGTTGTTCCATGAAAAAATATAATATGTACAAAAAACAAATGTGAGGGGTGTACTCACTTTACTGAGAAACGTTATCTATCAATCTGCTTTAATAAATAATTTACATATTAAATACTTTTCTTGATGATGGGTAGTTATTTAGACCAGGTATAAGGGGACCGAGGAACCTGGACAGGGACAGACAGACAGCGAGCCCTAGTGCTCAGCCCCCCAAGGTTGTCCTAATACCAAAAAATAAGAGAGAATAAACATCCCCCTGATGCACCATAGAGAAATGCTTTGAGACCCTTAATAGGTTGGAATAATCTGGGTTTCTGGCGTGCAAAATGTGTTCGTAAATACGACTTTTAAGATTGCGTTTAGTGCATCTGACCTATAATAAATGACATATCTGGCATGTAATAACATAAATAACCAAATCACTATCACAATTAAAGGGGTTTTGCCACAATCTCATTTCATACCTCCTGCATCCAGATCTTCAGCAATGTGTGCTGAGAAGGGGGTGTGGATTTGTTTGAAATTTTCATATCATGTACCCTGAAGGATGAAAATCACCATTTTTCCCCTTTATCAAAGAAAAACTGTTTTTTTACAAGCTGTGGGTTTGCTGAGAAGTAAAATTTTTGCCTCCAGGCACAAGGGTCCTAGGTTCAAATACCTGCAGGAACCAAACCTGTGTTTTTTTTTTGTTTTTTTTTTATCAATGTACAGACCTGATTGAGGTTTCTTTTTTATTTATTTGCACTGTTAACTAATTACTAAGGAGCACAGAGGACGGGAGTAGAGTGACAGCCCCTGGGGTTTAAAACACACAGTAGCTGCCTGAGAAGAGAGGTGATGTCTGAGCATGTGCGACCAGGAGTGAGGAGCTCTGAGCCCTGGTTATATCATCTGGAGAGGAGCTGTAAACAATGGATCACTAAAGGAGCAAAAATGGTCCAGAATTTATAATAATGATGAATGGTGAAAATTTTGTTATTTCATTTGCAAGCTTTCCACGTCAACTTTACTACGTGGCAAAATCCGTTTAATAAAGTCTTTGCTTTTATAAGAAAAGATATCCTGACTAGAATTAAACTCCGTAATTGAATTAGTGTAACAGCACAATGTCTACTGCCACATCTATAATGACCTATAAGTCATAGCCAGGTTGTAGAAGGCACAATGTTACTATACAAACTGAGGCTAAAGATTTATTCCGACTCTTATTTAACACGTGTTGAGTGCTGATGAAATGTCTTTATCTATGCTACGACTAAGAGCAATAAGTGCCTGAAACGCGTCAGCTTTGTATTCTGCACTTTGTAACATACATCTTTAATGGTTTGAAGAATGAAGATTTGATGATTGTATATATGGAGCTGGAGAAGCTTATCTTTTTTGGAGGGCCAGATTTGGCTGATGGGCCTTCAGTTTGACACGTTCTCTACACAATCTTCATAACTAGAGATGGGCGAATTTCTCAAAAATTAGATTCGGTCACTTCGCCGAATTATCCGACAAAAATAAATTCGGTCCGAATTACTTCGGGATGAATCGCGTTAAAAAACAGCTATTTCCAGGCTGCACAGAGCCTGTAGGGTGCTGTAGAACGTTTTGCCCTCTTAAATATGCAGAGGGAGCTTGGTTTGGTCTTCATACAATGTTGTGTCTTAGTAGACACGCAATGACTGCCGCCGCTCTTAGAATCGCTTCACTGATAAAATTCCCTGGGCACTTAAGAGGGCAAACGACCAAAAAACTCAAGCGGGAATGTAGCCTGAAAAGCCAAGCCAGCGAAAGTTGGAAAAAAACAAGCTGAGGGCTCAGGTGGCAACATCTTTGACAGAGTTGGAGGTGACGCGGCAGCCACAGCAGCATGAGGTCAGAGAGTGGCACAATGATATTCTGGAGGTGGCAAAACAGGAGTAGGCCACAGAGGGGCACAATGACTGAGAGAGGAGGTCACGGCGGCAGCAGCATGAGGTCGGGCAGTGGCACAATGACATTCTGGATGTGGCAAAACAGGAGGAAGCCACAGAATGGCACAATGACTGAGAGCGAGGTCACGGGGGCCCAGCAGTATGAGGTCAGGCAGTGGCACAATGACACAGTGTGGAGGCCATGGCAGCAGCCACAGCAGCACATGAGGTCAGACAGTGGCACAACTGACACAGTGCTAGGTCACGGCAGCAGCCACAGCACAGCATGGGGTCAGACAGTGGCACAATGACACAGTGTCTGGGTCACGCACAGCCACAGCAGCAGCATGAGGTCAGACAGTGGCACAATGACAGAGTGTGGAGGGGTGGCAATACCAGTCCCTGGTAAAGATGGTTGGTGGCAGATGGAGAAACTGTCACAGATGTGTGGAAATCAGGGGGGTGGCGGCATCAAATAGGGGCTGGGGCAGGTAGTTTGAACCCAGACTCATTTCTCACAGTTTTGGGCGAGGCATCATGGCTGATGTAGTCTGACGCCTAAGGCATTGGTGTGTGGAAATCCTGGCCGATCCATGCCTGATTCATCTTGACAAAGGTCAGTCATTCCACATTTCCCGTGGACAAGCGGGTTCTCCTTGGGGTAACGATGGCCCCCGCCGCACTAAACACCCGCTCTGATGCCACACTACTGGCCGGGCAGGACAGCTTCTCCACTGCAAACTCGGCAAGTTGCGGCCACACACCAGTTTTGGCTGCCCAGTAGTCCACGGATCTTCTAACTGATGGCAAGGGGCTGTCCACGTAGGCCACCCCCCTTTTGGGGTTCAGGTCTGCTCCAGGTCCTGCTGCTGCTGCTGCTAGTGACTGCCCTCCTCACTTGGGGGGTGAAGGAAGCTGCTCATCAGTGACTCCAGACTAGGTTCCCTACTGATGGAGCTGGTACTGCCCTACCCCCCCACCTTCCCCCAGCAGCCGCGGCAGTAGTACGTGACACTGAGGAACCCCCCCGGTCAACCTGTCAGAGGAGGACGATGCCGCACATAGGCACGGGACAATTTGTTTTACGGAAGATTTCCCTATAGTATTTGAGTTTTTCTTCCCCCTCAATAGCTGGAAAAAGGCTCCCATTTTGGCCCGGGTACGAGGGTCCAATAGGTGAGAGCCAGAAGTCATCCCTCTGCCGGATGCTGACTATTCGGTTTGTCACTAGCCAGGCAAATAAGCATGCTGCGGGCCATCTGCCAAGTGACTCCGGGGGGCCCCCTGCCTCCATTCCCCTGTATACTGCCACGGTGCTTGGGCGTCATCTGCCTCGTCTTCCGCATCTCCATCCACCTCCTCCAGCTGCTCCTGCTCCTCCTCTCTTGTCACCTGGGTAGAAGATCCCCTCATTTCACCAGACAATGCTTCTGCCCCAATGTCCTCCTCCTCCTTCTCCATTTCAGTCCCCACCGGACTCATGTGGCCGCGAGATGTAGTCGCCACGTCTCCAGTCCCCTGCCCAGACAGATTTTTTCAGCATCTTTTCCAGGACATGAAGCAGTGCATGACTTTATTCATCCCGTAGTCCTGGCGACTGACAAATAACGTCGCCTCCTCGAATTGCCTCAACAACGGCAGGTGTCACGCATGAGCGCCATTTGGCTGCCCATCAAAGTTACACAGGGGAGTACTTCTGTCTGCCTGGATCATCAAAAAATCGTTAATGGCCTTTCTCTGTTCATACAGTCGGTTCAACATGTGCAGGCTGGAATTCCAGCGTGTGGAAACACGCATATCAGAGTGGTTGGGGAGGCCGTTCCTTCCGCTGCAACTCGGGGAAAGGGTTTCCGGGCTTTGTAGGAATGGATAAAAGAAACAATGCACAGTTTCCTGGCCATTTTCAGAATCTGCTGAAGATGGGTGAAGACTTCGGGATTGAACACGTGCGCCATGCAGGGCGCCAGGCCCAAATCCCTCCTGGGTGCAGCGCGACACCATGTTCCTTCCATTGTCCTCCACCATGGTTCCGATTTGCAGTTGGCGCGGAGAAAGCCACACATCGATTTCTTGCTGCATGACGCAGAGCATTCCTCCCCTGTGTACTTTCGTTCGCCGAGCAAGCCAGGTGTAGAACTGCGTGACACCGCTGTGCCCTCCCACATTGGTATGATGGAGCAGTACTTGTAGAGGCTGAGATGGTGGTGGAGGAGGAGGAGGCGGACATTGGCGCAGGTGCAGCAGTTTGACAACGTGGAGGAGAAAGCGGCGTCTCCTGTCCAAGTTGTTGGTGTGCCTGGGCAGGCAGCACCGTCACCCAGTGGGCCGTACAGGACCTGTACTGGCTCTGACCGTAGTTACAGCTCCAGACATCCGCCTGCCGTGCAAACCCTTGGGAAAAAACCCATAAGCTCAAGGGCTGGCCCACCTTCGTTCTACATATTTATGAAGTGCTGGTACTCGCCTTTTTGGAAAAGAAATTACGCTTGGAACTCTCCATCTCGACTCGGCACAAGCCATTAGTTCTCTAAATGGTGCAGAGTCCACCATTTGAAAAGGGAGGGACTGCAGGGCCCAAAAACTTGGACAGGACACGGTCAGCTGCTGCAAACCCTTAGGATGGTTGGACGCATACTGTTTGTCTCTTTGCAATCGCCTCGCTGAAACCCACTTTCTGGCGCCATGAGTAGCGAGGACAGGAGCATCTGGACCGGGAGATGATTCAAAGAGAAACAGCTCCCTTCGCAGAGGTGGGGGAGCCTTGACTGGCTGCACTGGCTTGCGTGCCAGTGGGCGCTGCTGCTGTTGCGGGGGCGGCAGGATGGACCACCACATCTGAGCCACGTTTCTCCCAGGGCCCCCGATGGGGACGCTGCATGTGTTGACGCAGGGCCGTGGTGCCAACGTAGCTCCTGGCCACGCTTTACTTTCTGCCCACAATTCTACATATACCCATATTCGGCTCCTCCGATGTCTTAGCAAAGAACTGCCACACCGCCGAGTATCGGATTTACCGCCAACGCTCCGCACTGAGTGACTACTGCCGCCGCTTTCCTCGCTGAGCCCCGTTGCCGCTACTTTCTTTGGGCTTGCGAAGTGGATTTTTTACCCCTGGCCGCTTGGCTCCCGACCTCACACTGCTGCTATCCTGCTGACTCACGGCCACACGACCCACTTTGCTGGCTGGCTGCCTGACGCGCAAGCTGACGCCCTCTTCTCCTGACGATGATGAAGCCCTTGCCTCACCCGGCTCCCAAGTGCGTCCCGGGTACATTATCATCTATTTGTGTTTTCATCGTCACTGCTGTCCTCATCACCGGTCTTGGGGATGCCGAGGCTGACCTCTCACAACCCTGACCTCCCATGCCACTCTCCACATCTATACTTTGCCGCCTACGCAAGAAGCAGGGGGTATTGGCCCCATTTCTTCGCTGCCAAGTACTGCTGTCCCGCCCTCCTCAAATTGTTCATCTTCGCTATATAGTGGCGCTGAGCCCAGACCACATAGTAGATCTCTGGCTGAGGGAACCGGATGGGACAGAGGCGGCTGAGGACAGGGAGGCCGCTGAAACCCCTTCCGGGCCATGCCAACTAAGGGTTGTGTCTGAGTTCCCACCCCACCTTGGCTGGGTTGTCAATGTCATCTGGGAGGAAGAGAATGACCTAGTCAACCAATCAAGAACCCTTGGGTTGCTGAACAACACACGGCCGCTAGATGACAGCGGCAGTTGTAGCCTCACCGAGTGACCCCTGCTGCGACGTCCCCTTGCTGTGCTGCGACCTGGCCGTTCCCCGGAATGTTTGTGCCTCTGCCCACCGCAGGTTGAAGAGCCCCCACCTCTCTGTCGACTACTGTTTGTTCAAAAATTACAGCACTGTTTGATGATATATCTGTATATTATAAATATACACCCTGTTTTTGACTCCAAATGAACCCAGTAACAAGCTTGGTAACCCTTGATATAAATTGCGCTCCACAAATGGCCACGAAAAATTTATTTGTAAAGTGCCGTTTTTAAAAAAACTGTGTGTTTTACTAAATGTAAAAGCACAAACAGGCTTAATTAACCTTCGGGGATAATTAGGCTACAGGAAAAATTTATATATTTTGGCGTTAAAAAGACGGTTATTTTTGTCAGCACACCAGCAAAACAATTTCTTAATTAACCCCTGGATGTAAATTGCGCCAAAAAATTGAGCCGCACAAAATAGTACTTTGTAGCGTGTTACAATTGCGTGTTTCCCACGCCACACAACAAAGATACAGTTGTAATTAACCTTGCTTGTGAATTAGCTACAGGAAAAAAAATTATATATTTTGGCGTTGAAAAAGACGGTTTCTTGGGGTCAGCACACCAGAAAACAACGCTTAATTAACCCCTGGATGTAAATTGCGCAATAGAATTGAGCAGCCAAAAAATGAAGTGGTATTTGTATAGTAAAAACGCTGTTTCTTTAAATGAATACAACAGGAACTGGCTTAGATCCCACTTGGATATTGAATGTATATGCAGCTGCAGTGGACGCACACTGGATTTCAGATCCAATACCCCAAAAAATTAGAAATTGAACATTAAGAGAACAGTCTCTGAGACAAGCTGAGACGCCCCACAGAAATCGCTATATAAAAATCAATTCTTCAGTAAGAGCTATCAGCCGCGGCAGCACCTTCCCTGATGAGCACAATGAGAGGAGTGTGAGCTCCCAGCGTCGCGCCCGGACTTATATAGTGCGGCTATGCCCTTCTTCCTCCCAGAGTGCTTTGCCCCATGTAGCGTCATGTGCTCACAGCCATTTTATCAATCAAAAGCACACTTCGTTCACCCGAAGTACCCCAAAGTTCGACTTCGTTCAGAACCGAAGTTTTCCTGAAATTCTAAACGAATTCCACTTCATTAGAATCAATTCGCCCATCTCTATTCATAACCCTTATTCTTTTCATTCATAGGACTCTTCACATCACTCATGGAAGAACCAGTCGTCTGCAAGGATGTCAAAGTAAGAGATAGGTTAAATATTCTATAACATTTCAAGAGGGAATATTTCTTCTCTTTTTTGTTTCCAGAGCAGGTTTCTCATTTGTGATGTGAAATCAAGTCGTGGGGTTGTTGATTTTGGTCAATTTCTTTTTGTTAGAAAGTCATTCAGGGGATAAGCTGATGACAGTTTCCTCCGCTGTTGAGAGCTTAAACAACCCGTTAGCTATTGGGGTACCCAGTAGTAAGCGTTAAGTCTTGCTGTCATATTTTAGGAAATTTGAAGATGTTTTTGTGTATAAATATGCCAAATATAATTTCAGGGTCCCATCAAGCCAAGCCATCTGCCCTCCCCTTCTCTCACTTACCAGGTCCTATCCTGCACTGTATCAACGGGACCCTTTCTAAAATTTGATCAGGGCCCCTGACACAAGTAAACTACAAACTAACAGAATCGTATTTGATTAAAATAGAACTTTTAATAAATATATAAAAACCTGGGATGAGGTAAACACACCATACAAATAAGGTCCAACAAAAGACAAAGGGTAAAAAGATGTATGTACCCAAAACAAAACAAATACAGAAGGGACGAGAAGGAGAAAAAAACCCTACCGGGTTCCTACTTGACCTACTACGCCCTCCAAAGGAAGTACAGGGTATTCGCCCCAAGAAGGGCATCCCCGGCTGGAACTTGTCCCTAATTTACGTTACGCAAATCTTCTGAGGACGTGTGAAAGGGACACTGTAACATCTTGGGACACTTTCTTCTATGGAAGGGACAGGTTCCAGCCGGGGACGCTCTTCTTGGGGCAAATACCCAGTATTTCCTTTAGATGGCGTAGTAGGTCAAGTAGGGACCCAGTAGTTTTTTTTTCTTCTTCTTGTCCCTTCCGTATTTGTTTGGTTTTGGGTGTATATATCTTTTTTACCGTTTGTTAGGCTTGGCCCTTTATTTTTTGTTGGACCTTATTTGTATGGTGTGTTTACCTCATCCCAGGTTTTTATATATATTTATTAAAAGTTATATTTTAGTCAGACACAATTCTGTTAGTTTGTAGTTTTCATGTAGATGTTTTTCGTGTAGTTACAGGATACTTGTATGTGATTTGAGTATGTCATCTTATTTTTCTTGTTGTTTGCCCCTGACACAAGTACTGCCAATACTGCCCTGATGGCGCCCCTGGATTCTCTGCAATGGATTTTCTCAAAAATATGAGAACTCTCCAAGTCATCGTCATCTGTTTCTAATAAGGTAAGCAATACGGTAACCATGATGCATAGGTTTCATAACTGCTTGTGAAAAGTAAAAGCAAACTACTTTACCCCGTTCTCCTCTCATTACGTTACAGCAGTTTCAGTGAACACTCAGGGGGGGGTACAGTTACTGTAAGTAGTGTGTGGATGTTTTGACCTATAGGTTTAGCACAATCAATCTCTACATCATCCTGGCTGATGGTTCCCTGACCAAGAAAACTTGTTGTCCCATATAGGTTTCCTGCAATGTTTTATCTTATCAACAAACAGAAAGTGATACTCTCCACCACGGGTATATGACTCAACCATGGATCTACTGTATGCAAAACTTCTTACGACCATATGGAACATATTACATTACAAAAACACACATGATAAAACAGAATGAAAACATAATGACATAAACACAGTATGATATGGATTATTATTAGTAACAACCTTGGTTGAGGGTGATGATGGTTTGATTACCGACAGGTCCTCTCTCCAAAATCCTCCCCTGGTGGTGCTTGGGCTTGAGAGCTAAATGCTACCTGCTGGACTGCATGTTTGTATCTAGAGTACTGTATGTATTTTATTGATAATTTATGTTATAAAGCACAAAGTAGTAAGTATTTGTGAAATGCTTTTCCAAATTTTTGCAAATTAAAAAACTGAAAAGTTTGGCCTGCACATGTATCCAGCCCCCTGTATGCTAATACCCCTAAATAAAACCCAGTGTGACCAATTGCCTTTAGAAGTTACCTCATTTGTAAATACAAACACATCTGTATGTAATGTATTCTCAGTATAACTACAGCTGTTTTCTAAAGGCCTCAGGGGTTTGTTAGAGAACACTAGTGAACAAACAAACAGCATCATGAAAATCAAGGAACACACCAGACAGCTCAGGAATAAAATTGTGACAAAGTGTATTGCAGGGTTAGGTTATAAGAAAATAGCCCAAGCTCTGAACATCGCACAGAGCACTGTTCAGTCCATCATCTATAAATTGAAGGAGTATGGTACAAGTGCTAACCAAACAAGGCATGGCCACCTAAACTGACGGCCCTGACAAGGAGAACAGTAAATAGATAAGCAGCCATGAGGAAGAGGGTCAGAAACTTATTGGGGGGGTATATAACTACCTATCTACTTAATAGGGGACTGATATACTAACCTATTGGGGGACCTATAAGTTTACCTACCTAATGGGGCACTTTACACCTACCTAATTGAAGACTGACTACCTAGTGTGGGGGGGGGGGGACCTACTGCACTGTTTTGGACACAAGGGGGTCATTATTACCATATGAGGTGCTATAGATGGGTAGTTTGTATAGAGATAGGAATTGGTAAAGAAGTGCTGATAACGTGAGGAGTCTAAGATGTTTGTTTTGTAACATCTACAGTGAAGAGTTGTGGGCAGGAGAAGACGTCATGGCGGTCTGGGCCAGAAGGAAAAGAAAAAGAGAAAGAGAACAACTCTTCAGAGACGTCTCCTGTAAGTGCCTGGATGTAACTTTACCGTAATCACTTACAGTTTATGCCTGCAGAGCCTGTGTACAGCTGGTATCCAGTACTGTATGGTCTCTGTATGCCGGTAATATTGGTTGTAGAATAATGGTTTATATTCAGTAATGCTATTGTGTATTATTCAGTCACTATGTGCTGGTGATATGAGGTCATGGTGTTGCAGTATTCGGTCACTATGTGGTGGTGATATGTGGTCATGGTGTGGCGGTATTTGGTCACTATGTGCTGGTGATTTGTGGTGTTAGTACGACATTGGTACTACTAGCCTGGGATTCTGGTTTTCTGTAGCAGTGTTATTTGGTAACTGTATGACCATTATCTACTAGTTTTATACATAGCACATTGTGTCAAAGCTTTTTGTATATTTGGTTGACGGTGTTGAATCGTGGCACATTATGTTACGAAGGGGGGAGAAATTTCTTCACCTCGCCCTGAGTGCAATTTAGCCTAGGAATGGCCCTGTCCACAGCTCAGGTGGAAGAATGCCTAAATGCCAAATGCTATGTGTGACAGAAAGCTAAGACTTCCTATCACCCTGAACACACCATTTCCACTGTGAAGCATTGAGGGGGCAGCATCATGCTGGGGGAGGTTTTGCTTCAGCAGGGACTGGGAAGCTGCTTAGAGTTGATAGGGAGATGGATGGATCTAAATACAGGGCAACCCTGGAAGAAAACCTGTTAGAGACTGCAATAACCTAGAGACACTGGGGCGTAGGTTTACGTTCCAGCAGGACAGTGACCATAAACATACAACCAAAGCTACAATGGAAGGGTTTACATCAAAGCATATTCATGTGTTACAATGGCCCAAGGTCCAGACCTAAATGCCATTGAGAACCTGTGACAGGAGACAAAAAAATTACTGTTCACGATTGTGACTGAGTAACAGCAATTCTGCAGAGAAGAATGGGCAAAAATTCCAGCCTCTAGATGTGCAAAGCTGGTAGAGACATCCCCCAACAGACTGCAGCTGTCAATGCAGCTAAAGGTGGTCCTACAAAGTATTGACACAGGGAGCTGAATACATAATGCACGCCGCACTTTTTAATGTGCAAAAATTTTAAAAAATCATATATCATTTTCTTTACACTTCACAAATATTTGCTACTTTGTTTTGCTTTATCACATAAAATAGCAATAAAACACATTTAACATTTAAAAACGAGGAGCAGTTTAAGGGGAATGAATACTTTTGCATCCCACTGTGTGTATGTGTGTATATATTTATATACAGTGCCTAGCATTAATGAGTAAACACCCACTGAAGGTAAGATTTTAATCAAAATCTCACTAAATACAAGAAAAATTGCCAAAAGTTTTAGCTGGTGCAAAGATTCGGCCGCTGAAACGCTCAAAATGTCTGTGAGTGTGTCATAGAATCATCAGTCATCGATCTGTCACCAAAAAGTACGCTTCCCAAAATGAACCTCTGAGAGCCTTTTTAGAAGGCGGCACCAGAAGCACTTTCACACCTTCTAGTCAATACAATCAGCCATAAACATAATCATTAAAAAATAGCAATATATTTATAAGACACTTGTTGTCAGTATATAACTGCAAAGCAAACCGTCAGCAGATAGCCACTTATTATGAGTCCCTGGGTGGTATATTTCTGAAACTGCCCAGTTTGTGTATAGTGTAACTTTTCACCATTGTGAATAAGCAACATAGAAACTGCGGAGCACCATGTGCCAGGGCTGGGATAAGGTATTCTGGTGCCTTAGGCAAATAAGGCACAAAGCGCCCCCCTCCACCCCCCTATGGAAAATTCAGCCCACTACATACCTCTTTGCACCCGCTCTCCTGCCTGGGATGAAGCGGTGCCCTAGGTGGTCGTCTACCTTTGCCTACCCATCATCCCGGCCCTGCCACATGCCACTTATGTGAGAGGTAAACATCGACTATGAAGATGCATTTGCAGATCCCAGCGACACCAGCTACTTTCTTGATTTGCAGAACCTCACAGCTCATCCTTCTTGATGTTTCAATTTCAATGGTAAGGAACGTATATGGTTAATGCAGTCAATGAACAGTAACAAACTATGAATGACCATCTACAGACATGGCAAACACTTAAAGGGGTCGTCTCACTACAGGGATTGCTGCTGCTTTTTATGTTAAAGATCTTACAAAAACAGTCACTTTGCAATATGTGTCCATTACAGTGTCCTACCTATTCTGAGATATCCCCTCTTGTATGGGCTGCATCAGCTCCTCAGATCGCTATAGCTACAGACCTGTTCAGTTTGTTCTGATTGGCTGCCAGCATTGGTTGCTATAGATACAGACCTGTTAATCTCCCTGATAAGCTGCCTGCAATTGTTGAACTATAGTAGACTGGCTTATACTGCAGCCTAAATGCTCCTGAATTCAAAGTGGAACCAAGAAAACAGGACTGAGGTGAGATGAATCAATGGAGTGAGACAACCCCTTTACAGGAAACATTTGCTTCTTATCTCAAATCTTATGTATTTTTGAGATCCAAAATTTAGTGGTGATTTATTTGTGGATACATCTTCGGTCAATGCTTCATTTCTCTGGTGCAGAGATTCACATCTTCTCCATGGACATAGATTTAAAGGTGTAAAAGCAGCCAGACAGCGCAGCCAGCTCACCGCTTTTGTGGCAGCGGGATGAGAGGGTGCACGGCCAAGCCTGATAGACCGCCGGTAACAATACTGCAACCAAATCGTAACGGACCTAGTAGCAAGTAGTACATATATGATCGGGAGTGATGGCGGACAAGACCGCCACCTCCGCCAGGAATGGAGGTGAGAGCAGAAGTCAGTGTGTGAGATATTTTTTACATTCCAGCAGCAGAAAAAAATGTATGATAAAAGTAATAACTAGACAAGCCCCGGACATGCTAACTTCCTGTAACCATCACTAGAGGTCGCACTGGGGCTTGCTGTCTTCATCTAGTGGTGTTTTTGCAGACTAAAAAACTGATACAAATTCTGAAGAATTTAGACCCCATTCAAGTTCCTTTTTGGCTGTTGTATCTCAAAGGATACTGCGGCAGTGCCGTGACAGGGCAATTGCACACCTGCCAAGTGTCTCTTATCACTCTTTTAAATCCCCCTCTTTTTGACTTGCATTAATTAACTTACTATATTGCCCCCAAAAAGCATCTATCTGGTTCCAACCTGCCTTTAGTGCTAAAATTTATATTTTAATGTGTTGCAATTTGGATCATAACAAAGTCTATATTTAGATATTTTTGTGCTAATTTGTATATGGAAAAACTAATGAAGCGTTTAGAAATTCTCGAAAATATATACAGGCAGTCTCCAGGTTATGAACGGGATAGAGACTCTTAGGTTTGTTCTTAAGTTGAATATGTATGTAAGTCGGAACAGGTAGATTTATTAAACTCCAGCACAAAGGGTTTGTTTTCAGTTTTGGATAGTGCAGGGAAGGGTTTTTACATTTGTTTTGCTGTCTGTGCCCCGTTAAGAAGATTTCAACAAATTTTCACCTCATGTGCTGCTGTGGCATGCTGGAACTTGTAGTTCCACGGCTACTATTTGCTTTGGAACATGGAACTACAAGTGCCAGCATGCCCCATAAGTCTCCGTTTGTAACTAGGGGACAGATGTAGGTCAGAATGTTATAAGTCGGGGACTGCCTGTAGTGTACATTTCTTTGAATGAACTAGAAGGCTGTATCCACACGGCAGAGTGTAAAATATTGGTTGGATTCTAATTAGAATCGGACCCGTATTTTGCAGTTGTTTTTTGTTTTTGTCCTGCTTTTTGTTGCGCTTTTTTGCGACAGTTTTCGAATTTTGGGTGCCCCCTGTCATAGAACAGTACTATAATCCATATTCCGGCAGGTTATAGAACATGTTCTACGTTTTTTGAACAGATTTTGGATTTAAAATCCGATCTCAGAAAATCCAAGGGGTGTAGACTAAAGCTCGGATTTTCTATTGAGGCCTATGGGGATGGTTTACAGTTGGATTTTTGCAGATTCTAAATACTGAATCCGCTTTAAAATATGACTATAAATCAGTCCTGTGGAGACATAGCCTAAGGCACGAGTGTCAAACTGCGGCCCTCCAGCTGTTGGGAAACTACAACTCCCATCTTGCCCACTGTTATAGATTATATAAATGCATGATGGGAGTTGTAGTTTCCCAACAGCTGGAGGGCCGCAGTTTGACACCTGTGGCCTAAGGCCCCGTTCACACGGCTTATTTGCCGACGGATTGGCGCCGTATTCCGCGCCGGATTTGCGCTTCAATACGGCGCCAATCCGTCGGAGTCATTACGGTAATCCACTGCTCTCATTGAAAACAGTGGAATCCGTCGCTCCTCCCCGCTCGGCAAATCCGCCGCGGGGGGAGAAAGTGACATGCACATTATTTACGGCGCAACCGCGGCGTAAACAATGCATTGTCTATGGGGCCGGGAGCGGCGCCCCCGCCGCGCTCCGGCCCCGCCCCCCGGCCCCCCCCGATTCACCGCGGATTTTTGCGCGCAATAAAGCGCACAAATCCGTCGGCAATAAGCCGTGTGAACAGGGCCTAAGGGTTCCTCTTTGACCAACCAAAAAGTTGGCAAGTCAGCTCTGCCACAGTATCTGTCAGGATCCATTTTTACGTTATCCCTATACATACCATAAATAGCGGCCCAAAACGGTAAGTGAATGGGGAATAAGCTAGCACAGAATTTTTACTCCATTTAAATAAAAAACAAAGGGCCACATGTATGAAAACTGTCTAGGTCTAAAACTCACTTTGTTGTCTATAGCAACCAATCAGAACGCCCCTCTCATATTTCCAGAGCACTATATGAAATGAAAGAGGTGCTCTGATTGGTTGCTATGGGCTCTGATTGGTTGCTGTGGGCAACCAAGTGAGTTTTAGACCTAGACCGTTTTTATACATGTGGCCCAAAATGATGTTTAAAGAGGAGTATTTATTTTAGTTGCACAACAGCAGGGCCGCTTTTAAGCGCAGGCTGGTGGGCACCCGTCAGGAGCGCAAATCACCTTATAAGTCTGGCCGGTCAGCATCTAACTGTGCACTTATTGTGAGGGAAGAGTCAGCTGTCGGTATTAGCCGTCTCTCTGTCGCTGCTTTCTTGATCGTTGTATATACAGTGCTTTATGACTGCTGTATATACAGATTAGCTGGAAGCCTTCAGGCTTCTGTTTCTTGGCCTCTGCAGTCATGTGGCCGCTGGGGCTTGGCAACTTCAGGAGCTGCCTTGTCTTATCAGATATAGATCAGCTCTGCAGTGACTGCAGGGGCTGTTTTTTCATTGTAACTGGGGTTAATGTATCAGTCCAAGTTACCGTAAAAAATCAGTAAAAAAAAAAAATGGGAAAAATGACTCCCAAAGTTCCTTTGGGTATGTGTGTATATATATATATATATATATATATATATATATATATATATATATATATATTAATATATATATATATATATATATATATGCCGCAACCATGCCAGTGGCACCCAGGTTCACATTGTGTTTTTCAGAAATGTTTTTTTGTGCAGAACTATACATTGTATTTGGCATATATTGCTTTTAATCTATATAGGGAGGAAGGGATGCCTCAATTTTGGTTTCTTGCACCCCGTCCACCTCCACAGGCTGTTATATCAGTTCAGTATGCTTGCAAGGTTGGTGTTTTTTTATTTTTCTCTCTGGATAATGGAGGTCGGTTGACCCAATGAGAAGTCTGAATTTGGCTCTATTGAGAGGTAAAGATAGCGTAGGACCACCCGCCTTGAGATCCCGTTGTAAGCCGGTGGTGGCTTAAGCATTTGATCAAAACATGTGAACTAAGAATCTCAAAGTTTTTTTCATGTATAAAGGTCCTTTACGGCACAACATGTAAAAAAATAAAATAAAATAAAAACACAACAAAAAAATTAATAAAAAAAAACCTGAAAGCCCAAACCACACCCCTAACAACCTAAAACTTTATATCGCCTCTATATGGACGAAAAAGTGACACAATTCTAAAACTTAATTTAGCGCCACCTTTGCTGTTAAAAATAATTTAATTAATAAATAAAAATGCAAAAAAGACTGTGGGAGACATGTATGAAGGAAGGCGCTTCGAAGTGGATTGTCGAGTCTCGTTTTCAGTGTACAGTATAATGCGCCTGAATGTATGAAAGTGGTTTCTGTGCATTCATAAATGGTGTGTAAAGGTCGACGCACCTCACCTATGTGTTTGGCGCATTACGGAACTTAGGGGCATTAATAATGTACTTAACATGTATAAAGGCTATAGATAGGCTGGAAATAAGAGAAAAGTCATTAGAAACTATGGTACTGGTCATGCTTGGTGGACCACAAGTCCCAGCAGTACCTGTGCTCTGCTGGCTATTGCTGTATGTAGAATAAAGGGTGAGAGCACCAAAAATAAACTTCAAATTTAATGTTGTAAAAATAAAAAAAATTAAAATCTGAACAACAACAACATCAGTGGGTTATTTAATGTAAAATTAGTTTTAGATTCTTTTCAATGTAAATGCATTTTGTAGGAGATATTTTTATATTTTTGGGATATGACATATTTTTATATTATTTTTATATGATTGAACATTATTATTTTATATTATTTTTACAATTACATTTTATACAGTTTGATAATTATCATAAATTACTTTTAATTATTGTACTGGTGTAAGTGGAGAAATATTGGACATTTTTGCCCCTTACAGCAAATCCAATTTCACTTTGACTCAGGTTCAGGCAGAGAAAATTG
The DNA here is from genome assembly GCA_025379985.1 of Phyllomedusa bahiana. Lineage (NCBI taxonomy): Eukaryota > Metazoa > Chordata > Amphibia > Anura > Hylidae > Phyllomedusa > Phyllomedusa bahiana. Next base: position 101,602 of record JAODAL010006849.1, on the reverse strand, counting down.
AAATAGTTCTGCCTGTCCGAGCAGTAATGCGCCTAGTTTTGCCGAACCACATTCATATATGTGTCTAATATTACGAGTGTGGTGCGACGCCCCCAGAACACCCCCTCATGTTAGGCGCATTAGAAAGTGTCGAGTCTTACGAACAATGCACCTAACACATTCATTAGGCGCATTAGACATCGTAGCTGGCATCGTAGGCACAGTTTACGCCATAAGAGGGTTAAAAACCCGATCATACATGTCTTCCTATTTTTTTAATTTTCCCTGATTTTATAAAAAAAAACTCTTTTAAAAATTGCATAAAAAATAAAGCCTTAGATATCCTTAAAAAGGAGAAAAAATTAGTAGAACAACCATTACGAGAAAGCGTTACAGTATTTAAACCTGTGAATACTAAAGTAAAAGAAAATGTGAGAGTAAGGAGGGGGGAAGTAAGGGGGTCGGTCAGAAACTGGTTAACGCGATGCTTTATGTTAAAGAGGTTGTCTCACTACTTTGATTCATCTGACCTCAGTCCTGTTTTCTTAGTTTCATTTTGAATTCAGGGGCGTGTTTACTGGCTTCTACTAGGCTGCAGTAGAAGCATGGTCTGTAGTTATAGCAACCAGTGCTGGCAGCCTATCAGGAGAGATCAAACAGGTCTGTAGCTATAGTGACCAGTGCTGGCAGCCTTTCAGGAGAGATCAAACAGGTCTGTAGCTATAGTGACCTGAGGAGCTGATGCAGCTCATACAAGAGGAGATATCTAGGAATAGGTAGGACACTGTTAATGGACACATATTGCAAAGTGACTTGTTTTTGCAAGATCTTTAACATAAAAGCAGCAATCCTTCTAGTGAGACAACCCCTTTAATGTGGGGCGGGGGACGGGTGGGAAAAATAGTTTCTCTCTGCCCTGATTGAGATTTATCCTATGAATGTACAACAGTCACAGTTTGGCCTCAATGTTCCCTTATAAGTAAAACATTGCGAGTGATTTGGTGATAATGCAAGAATTCTGACCATGTTGCACCCTAGAAGTTGTGATCACTGTGAACACTGTGCATTCAAAGAGTCACAAGAGTCCCAGTCCTAATAGACAAAGCTATAACAGTTTAGTAAGACATGAATTATCTTCGTTCAGACTCCAGATAAAGATAAGCATTATATCCGGTATGAGTGAGTCAGTACGGTATGGTGTGATACATCGCTCAGCTGACATCGGTTATCTGACTTGCCTGTATAATGATTATCACAGGTTTCATGTTAAACAATCATGTGGGATATGACTTTCCACAACCAGAATCTTCCACGTTCATAATACTCTAATGTATAAAAAATTTTATTTTACCAACACATAAGATACGATGATTATTTGCACTTAAAGGCGGGGTTCACACGCCTTATTCAAGCCGTAATTGCGGGACGGATTTCGCCCGCAAGTAGGGTTTGAGTACGGGGCGGGGGTGGCAACCCGTCGGCCCTATAGACTTGCATTATCCACGGAGCGTATCCTGCCGGGATAATGTGCATGTCACTTTCTCCCCGCCCGGCGAATAGGAGAGACGGAATCCATAGTTGTCTATGAGAACTGTGGATTACCATAATGGCTGGCACGGATTTCCGCTGTATTGCAGTGCAGTACGGCTGGAATTCGTGCCCGAAATAAGCTGCCTAAAGAGGTCGACCTGCTGTCAAAAAATATATAAAAACTCAACATTCCAAACGGTTCTGTTTCGGTGCTGACCTCTGATCCCGGAGTGCCTGCTGATGATATCACTTTTACTGTCCACATGACCCTGCGGCCAACCACAGCCTCAGCATGCTGATCAAACAGGAAGATACTACTGTAGCCTGTGAAAGCCTGCAGGGTCACGTGAACACAACCTTCCAAACGGCTCCATTCCGGCACCAAGCTCTGATCCCGGGGCGCTTGCTGATGACATCACGTTCACTGTCCACATGACCCTGCAGCCAATCACAGCCTCAGCATACTGTTCAAACAGGAAGAGACTGCTGAGTCCTGTGAAAGCCTGCAGGGTCATGTGAATAGTGACCGTGACGGTAGTACGCCAACGGAGACTTGGGGTCTTGGCAAGCTTTACTCAAGGCACTTTCCCCAGGATATTCAGTTACAGTCTGACTTGCTCACTAGCACAATGGACAACTATTCTTCACCAGAGGAGAATACACTACTCTCTTCTACTTCTCCTCTCCCGCCAATTCGCTTTCAGCAATTACCGCAAAGGGACCAAGCAGGGATTATCTGTCCACTCTGGTTGGTGATCTTCCAAACCCAGCAATTAGGGCATCCACTAGCTCCAGTAGACACAGGCCAGAGGTTCCTCATTCTCCTGAGATTAGTAGACTTGGTGACTGGCTACATGGGCTTTTAAGCCTCTGTACATTCCTCTTTCTGACAGTCCCTCTCTATTGTCCTCTTCTGCCCGTCTCGTTTACTCTGTCTGACTCTATCTCACTCTTCATGAGTACTCTCTCTCTCTCTCATGCTTGGTCTGTGACTATTCTCTGACTGGCCATTGTTCCCAATGTTCTAACCTTTGCCTGCTCCTGCTCCACCACCGGATGGAGTGCTGCAACACTCTAACACAGCAGTCCCCAAACCTTTTATCCACCTGGCACCGGCTTCATGCAAGACAATTTTTCCACGGCACAATAGGGTGAGTGAGGTTATGGAGGGGATTGGGCCACAAAGCTTATTATATACATATACGATAATGATATAAGGTATGACGGCCTGCCTGGCTAACATACCTATAAATATGGCTGTCGGCTGCTCTGTGGGGTTCGATGCACATGAATGAGGAGAAGCAATCTTGCTCCTTCACCTCCATTACTACCGGAAGAAGTAAAGGATCTCAAGAGATCCAACAATGTTGCGCTACTGTAGTGAGGACTGGTACAACATGCTCCACCACTTGGTCCGTAGCTCTAACACTGAACTCATCTGAACTACTGTCAAACTTGGAAGGCTTCTTATATGTGTGCAGCCCCTCCATCCTTCTAATATTCTTTATTTCCGGACCAATGCAAAATCAAAACAGCAATGTATTAAGTAATAGTCTTCATTTACCTTTCCCTACATGTTAAAAACTAATCATCATGGTTAGAAAACCCCCTTTAATATTGTATAGATATGTGTCCAAGTTGTAGGTAAAGGCTGTCATAGGCATATTAACGCTTTAGGTACCTTGAGATTTTCCAATGACTTGTTCATTAATTTCTTTACATGGCACCAGCTATGAAACAAGCTTATCCTGCTGTAAAGAGCCAACTTTTATGTTGTATCCTGCCCTGTAACCAACTAGTTAAAGTGCCTCTATGGAGTGAAAAAAGCTGGTTTGTGTTTATCTGCAAAAACTTTCTCCACCTGTGTGATTAATGGTACCATTTTTCTCTTCAAGGGGTTATTGCAGGACACCTTATATTACCAATACCAGCCTACATTGGTCAACATCACCCCTGTACGTCACTTGGCCTCCTTTAGGGTATGTCCACACGACAAAGGACTCGTCAGAGTCTAGATCCTAAAACTGCGTCGTCTGACGAGCATTTGAACAGGATTTTAGTCAAGATCCTGAGGATTTTTAATTCTGTTTCTGTTTTTTGGGGCATATTTCCACCAGATTTGCATGCGGATTTCGGATTCGGTTTTTCATTCCTTTTTTTGGCAGTGTAGAGAGTGCACTATTGAGTTTTCGAATGCAGATCCACGGCAAAATTCACTCCAAAAACCCGCACAAAGCTTTCTGGTCATTTTTCATGCCATCCCATTTATTTCAAGAGTAAATTTTCCGTAGTTTTCCTAGTAAAATGCGACAAATAATTGAGCATGTTCTGCATTTTTGGAAAAAAAACGGTGGTTTCGAAATCTCGGAAAATGCAAGTTGTGTGGACTACAGTGTGGATCTTCAATTGAGGTCTATGGGGATGGTTTACAGTTGGTTTTTGATAGTTTTAAATATCCAAACCACATGGATTTCTCACTGTAAATGCTTACTGTGTAGACCAGGCATCCTCAAACTGTGGCCCTCCAGCTGTTGGGAAACTACAACTCCCATCATGCATTTATATAATCTATAACAGTGGGCATGATGAGAGTTGTAGTTTCCCAACAACTGGAGGGCTGCAGTTTGAGGATGCCTGGTGTAGATGGACCCTTATACACAGGAGTTCTGCAGGCCATTTAAGTGATGACGGTACAGATACATTAGTGAATCACAGGTCTCCAATTTTACCTATTGTTCTCCATCCGGCACAGGCTGCCATGACTTGTCTCCGCAGAATTTGCTACAGTTTGTCAGTTTCCTTTTCTCTTTCCTTATTTTGTCCATTGCATTGTGGAAGTTGTGGCTGTGGTCATAATAGTTGTCAGCTGTCCGAGCTGTTTTGTAGACATAGATATGTCTATGATATGAAAAACAACTTCACAGTTTTTCATGTTTTTTTTTGAGAAGATAATTGAAGGAACTTTATTTATTAGTTTTCCTTTAAAAAAGCAAGTTTCTGTCCTCTGAGAGTTTGACAATATAATAAAGCAGCACTGCTGTAATGCTGTTGTCTGTTTTAATACACAAAAGTATTTGACACAGCATAGTTTTACCAAAATACATGTTTACATATATATAATATATATTATATATATATAATATATATATAAATAAATAAAATATTTGATATATGAATAATATATGTATATATATATTTAATTTTTTTATTTAATTTTTTTATTTATATATAAATAAAATATTTTTATATATAAATAATATATAAAATTTTAATTTTTTATTTAAAATTTTCTATTTATATATAAATAAAATATAAATAAAATATTTTATATATATAAATAAAAAAAATATATAATATTTTTTTTATTACATTTTTTCTTGTTGCTATAAATAACTAAACACCTTAACATTTTCCTCCCATACTACGGAGTCCATATTTAGTAAAGGAAAAGTAAATGTTGATATTCTGTTTCTACAGGTTGATGATTAACTGGTGAGAGAAAGAGAGAAACTGAGACCTGATCAGTATCCGAACATCACAACGAAAATGGAAATACTTTCCACTGGTGACCTAAGTACTGGAGTGATGATAGCAGATAGGAATCTATAGTCCTGCTTGATGTATATACATAATGTGACTATTGTATACAGTGGTCCTGAAAGTTACAGGAGGCCTTAGGATACAATATTTCCACCATACAATACCCTTTCCCGGGACATTGTATCATGAAACCACATTCACCATACAATGTCCTAGACATGGCTGATCTGCAGCTCATGTGATTGATGGAAGATCCAACCAATTATCATAAACAATTTACTTGTAAAACCCCTGTATTACTGCAGTGCATGCAGTGATTCACAGTTTAGTAGCGCCTCTCTACAGTACAGTGTGGTACTACATGTCCTGTACTGCTCTTACATGTATTAGTGAGGTGCATGCAGTGATTGGCGGTCTAGTAGTGTCTCTCTACAGTACAGTGCGGTACTACATGTCCTGTACTGCTCTTACATGTATTAGTGAGGTGCATGCAGTGATTGGCAGTCTATAGCACCTCTCTACAGTACAGTGTGGTACTACATGTCCTGTACTGCTCTTACATGTATTAGTGAGGTGCATGCAGTGATTGGCAGTCTAGTAGCCTCTCTACAGTACAGTGCGGTACTACATGTCCTGTACTGCTCTTACATGTATTAGTGAGGTGCTGCAGTGATTGGCGGTCTATAGCTCCTCTCTACAGTACAGTGCGGTACTACATGTCCTGTAGTGCTCTTACATGTATTAGTGAGGTGCTGCAGTGATTGGGAGTCTAGTAGAGCCTCTCTACAGTACAGTGTGGTACTACATGTCCTGTACTTCTCTTACATGTATTAGTGAGGTGCATGCAGCGATTGGTGGTCTAGTAGTACCTCTCTACAGTACAGTATGGTACTACATGTCCTGTACTGCTCTTACATGTATTAGTGCAGTGCATGCAGTGATTGGGGGTCTGGTAGCACCTCTCTACTGTACAGTGCGGTACTACATGTCCTGTACTGCTCTTACATGTATTAGTGCAATGCATGCAGTGACTTGCGGTCTAGTAGTGCCTCACTACAGTACAGTGCAGTGCTACATGTACTGTACTGCTTTTACATGTATTAGTGAGATACATGCAGTGATCAGTGGTCTAGTAGCACCTCTCTACAGTACAGTGCGGTACTACATGTCCTGTACTGCTCTTACATGTATTAGTGAGGTGCATGCAGTGATTGGCGGTCTAGTAGCCTCTCTACAGTACAGTGCGGTACAGCATTACCTATACTGCTCTTACATGTATTAGTGAGGTGCATGCAGTGATTGGCGGTCTATAGCACCTCTCTACAGTACAGTGCAATACTACATGTCCTGTACTGCTCTTACATGTATTAGTGAGGTGCATGCAGTGATTGGTAGTCTATAGCGCCTCTCTACAGTACAGTGCGGTACTACATGTCCTGTACTGCTCTTACATGTATTAGTGAGGTGCATGCAGTGATTGGTGGTCTACCATCACCTCTCTACACTACAGTGCGGTACTACATGTCCTGTACTGCTCTTACATGTATTAGTGCAGTACATGCAGTGACTGGGGGTCCAGTAGCGCCTCTCTACAGTACAGTGCAGTACTCCATGTCCTGTACTGCTCTTTACATGTGCCAAGATGAGCAGCTCCTTCGGACACCAGCTGAGGGCCCCACTTTCTTTTTTTCTGGTATATTGTGTTTAAAGTACGAACCTGCGTTTTGGATGCATCCAAAATCGGATCTAAAAACGGCGTGTGAACATAGCCTAAGAGACACAAAAGGGTTACTATTACTAAGCATGTACTGTGGTATTACAAGTTTTCTCATGCTGAAGCTGTGTGAAATAGTATTTATGTGGGTAAGAGCACGGTTGTAACTAAAACTCATAGGGCCCCATTGCAAAATGGGATTAGTCCCCTAATTCCTAATGACAGGAAGCAGAAACAGCAACATAAGAAGCAATACTTTACGTCTAAATATTACTGCCATGTATCAGATAGTAGCAAGTAAGATAAAGAAAGCAGTCTCACCTCCACGGGCTGGCTTGTGGTGTAGTGCTGAGATTCACGGTCCGTTCTCCTGCTTCCTCGAGCTCGCCGCCGGCCCGGCGGAATGTAGCAAACATACAACGTCACAGGAAATCCGTATCCCTCCTAGTATCAGCTGATACCACACAGAGACCCGGGCTCGCTTGGGCAGTATAAAAACGGTACTTTATTTTCAGCAGATAAAATACAGACACATGGGCAGCAAACCTACTACCGCTGGCTAAACAACAGACGCGTTTTGGGCGTGTCTCGCCCTTGCTCACTGTGTTGTTGATTCCCATACGTCTTACTATTTAAAACATACTAAAACCAATCACTCTTCTCAGCCTAATCACATGGTTGCCTATCGGATACTGATTGGGTCAAAAATGTCCCTCTTAGGGCTTGTTCACACGGCGTTTTGGATCCTTTTTACGGATCCGTTTTTCGCACTTGAAAAGCCGCACCCGGGGAATCGGATCCGCAAAACGCAGCATTGGTCCCATTATTTGGACCCTTTTTCAATGTTTTTTCACCTGCGTTTTAAGACCCGTTTTCCAGGGTTTTTTTCACGGGGGGGGGCCCTCTCTTTTCTTATTCTTCTCTCTCCCCTCCTGCGCTCCGGCCCGCCGAGCCTCCCCTGCGCTGCCCCCGCCAGCCTCCCTGCGCGGGCCGCCCGCCGGGGCCTCCCCCGCGCTGCCGCCCCCCGGGGCCTAAACCTGCGCGGGGGGCCCCCGAGCCTCTCCTGGGGGCCCGCCCGGGCCGAGCCTTTCCTGCGCTCCCGCCCCCTGACCTCCACCTGCGCTGCCCGGCCAAGCCGAGCCTCACCTGCGTTTTCCCGCGGGCCGGGCCGCCCGATTTCTCCTGCGACTCCGTGCCGCCCGGGGAGCCCCCAACCTGCGGGCCCCCCGCCGAGCCTCCCCTGCGCCCCCGTGCCCCCGGGCCCGGCCTCTCCTCCCGCTCCCCGCTGCCCCCGGGCCGGGAACCCTCACCGCGCGGGCCGCGCCGACCTTTACCTGCGCTCCCGCTCCCCGGCCGGCCGACCTCACCGGCGCTCCCCCCGGGGGGGACCCGCCGAGCCTCACCTGCCCCGGGCCCCCGCCGGCTCACTGCGCCCCCCCCGCTCCCGGGCCGAGAAAAAAACCTGCCCCCCCGTTTGCCCCGCCGACCCTCCCCTTGCGCTCCCGTCCCGCCGCCGCCAGCGACCCCCGTCCACCTTTCAGTGCGCTTTTCGCATCCCTTTGAGGAGGGAAAAAGCGAAAGCTGTTACGTACCAGGAGTGGGGAAAGCGTTTTTTGGACAATTGCCAAAAGCGGACTCCATTATCTCCTATGGGCGTTCAGTTGCGTAAAAACGCAATAAGAATTTGACTGTCAATTCTTAAGCGGATGGAAAGGGCCGGGTGAGAAGGAGCTCTCAAAGCGCATCCCCGATCTCCCGTTGGGAACAGCGATGCGCTTTTGCCATTCAACTTAATGTTAATCACACTGACATTGTTAGATCCGTTTTGCGGATTCCGTAAAACGGATCCGTAAAACGGATCATAAAAACGCAGTGTGAACAAGCCCTTAGATAGATACTATTGTGATTCTATACATATGTCAATAAATTTATATATGTGTGCATGAATGTGCATTTCCTATGTTATCTTATGTATATGTATAGCATATCGGAGCGGTAATTTAATCCCTCCGGTCTTCTGGTGTCAAGTTTAAGTATCCAGTTGGCTTCCTTTTGCCTAATTATCCTAGTCCAATTTCCACCTCTATATGGGCAGGGTATATGTTCTATGGATCAGATAACCCACATAGTAGTGCTGGATAGCAGACAGCCACAAACTTGTTATTCCCTATAAAGGTTCAATATTATGGCAGCTTAATTGGTCCCCTCGACCTCTGAGACCTATAGCGACTGCTATGGCTATAGTTAAGCCTATGGGCAACAGTGAAGCCGCAGATCCAACTTGTTTGACTGGATGGACGGTCTGTTTAAACCTTACCTTCCTTCACTAAGTGAAATGCATGCATTTAACTTCTCCTAGATATGTTTGTATATGAAGAACAAGGCGCACACGCACTACTACTCCCTGTTGTGACCTGAAAAAATGCAGTAAACATGCTAACATACAGTGCTGGATCAGGGCAGGGGCAGCTTTAAGTGGGTGCAACTTGTGCTTCAGCCGGCCCTTGCTGAATAGGGTTCCACAGATGGCGCCCTGCAACTGAAGTCTGTGACCATCATATATTTTAATTATGTGTTATTGTATTGCACTGTTATTAGATTATCTGTTATTTGGTCACTATCTACCAGTATTATTTAGAGGCGCATAGACATTGCATGGCACTGATGCCCAATCACATCACGTAGCCCTCCTCTATCCATCAGAATACCTTAAAAAAGTATCCCAATGAATACTTTTCACGGGATGGTGCACAGCTCTAGTACACAATAGGACAAGCTTAGTCTCTTTTGGATTACACTTGCTCTGTTACCCATTCATTTACTCTGGATACAAAAGTGCGGTCTACCATGCTCAAGACATCCTGACTTGGTGGCTGGAAACATGATGTGAATAGGGCCTTTCATATATAGCACTGTTATTTAGACATTGTATAGCACTGTCTGATTATTTTATATATAGCGCTATTATTTGGGTACTATATAGTGGTATTATTTGGAGGCAATTGTGTGGCACTAATAACCCATTCACATCAGGTTTCCTTCCACTGTCCACCAGTATCCCAATGAATACTGTGGTGGGATGGGCACACAAGAACAAGCCATAGGAAACAATAGGACAAGCTTGGTCTCTGTTGGGCTACATTTTGTCTTTTTCCCATTTATTTACTCCTTATGCTTGATATAAAAGTGAGCTCTACCACATCCAAGACATCCCGACTTATAATTGCATAGTAGGAACGAAAAATCATGTGAATGGGGCCTTAATATTAGTATACTGTGCGGTATGTTCTTTTTGCAGTGTATGGTGGTCTTGGCACTGGACAGCATTGTTATATAGGTAACTGTATTAAAGTGTTATGTGGTCAATATGGGCCTGTTTATGGGTTTTGTTTTCAATCATATTGGACCTACATATTAGATCTGCTGGTGTTTGGAGCTGTTGGAACTGTTATTTATAGCCTTAGTAGGCTGTGGCATTATCTAGTAATATTGTTGTTTTTCATCTGTATATTTGGTCTGTTAAGTAATAGGGTATATTAGGGTATATTTGTGGTAGGTTAGATTCCGGTAGGGGTCGTCCTTATTGGGACGGGATCTCCTTTATTTGGGATAGGTAGGTCTCTAGAGTAAGACATAGGGTTAGTTTAGGGTTATATAGGCTTATTGGGTGTTTTTTTTAAATCAGATATTTATTAAAAGTTATATTTTAGGTCAAGTATTTTCTTGTGTGGTGTTTTTTCTTAAATTGTGTATGAAATTACTGGCGTTATCTATTGTGAGGATTCCCAGTCCTCTATTAATTTTGGGGAGTTGTTTTTTCTTGTGTCAATAATTTTAGCGTTATGTATGGCACTATATACCACGAGTATTTGTCACAAAGCGCTCCACTTAGGGCTGCAGATGTGCTCGAGTCCCCCAGCTCTCTCACCAGTCCACATTTCTGCAAGGGTCTCCTTCTCCTCTGCCTCCTGATGTGCACATTCCCGTTCTCTAGGGCACACGCGCTGGTTCTTTTACATTTAAAGGGCCAACGTGCACCATCCAACTTTCCTGACATCCAATGATCAGTTACCTAAATCCTTTTAAGGGCACCTCCATATTCCTCCTTTGCCAGTTTCCAGTGCGTTCTCTGCCATTTTGTGTTGTCATCCGGTGCTGACCCTTGGCTTTGTTTCCTGACTTCTCTTCTGTCTGTCGTCTGTCCTGACCATCTGCTTGGTTCTCCGACTCCACTAGAACATTTCCTGCCCTGACTGCTTTCCTGCAGCTTGACAACATCTTTGCCTGTCCTTAGATACCTCGTAGACACCGCGGCTGTCACCATGAGTGACCATGCCAGCAGTAGTGACCCAGCAGTGAAGTCCAAACCCTTGGAGGTGAAGACCATGGTGCTTCTTAGACTGCGTTCCCTGTTCTGGTTATTTGCCAACTCTTACAGTTAAAGGGGTTGTCTCACTACATTGATTCCTCTTACCTCAGTCCTGGTTTAATTTTTAATTCAGGGGCGTGTTTACTGGCTTCTACTAGGCTGCAGTAGAAGCCAGGTATGTAGCTATAGCAACCAGTGCTGGCAGCCTATCAGGAGAGATCAAACAGGTCTGTAGCTATAGCGATAGATAGGATACTACTAATGGACATATATTGTAAAGGCACTTGTTTTTGCAAGATCTTTAACATAAAAAGCAATCCTTGTAGTGAGACAACCCCTTTAACCCTGTGTATCCACTACCTGACTTACTAGTGACATTATTTAAACACAGTATGGTAGCACAACATATAGCGCCAACCGGGCGTTCTGCATATGCAAAAGTAAAGTCAGCCCTTGGCTGGTGCACCTTGGGCCCACTAGAGGTAATGAATATAAAAACCTATTGTCAACCTATACACAACATGTAGTCGTCCATTTATAATGTTATTAATATATGTTCAATTATGATAATACTATTAGTACTAAGCACTCATAAAAATAAATCACGCTAACAGCAAGGTATGGGCTCCAAATCAGCTTGACATGGTGTTGTCTGCTACAGACCATTTAGGCCCATTGGAGGTTCCTCTGGTATCTGTTGCGCTAGATTGGCCTGGCTTATGTAACAGATATGGATATTTGACACTGATAGCCTCATGACAAATGGAAAATGTGACTAAAGGTTTCTTAGTTTCTCTCACCGGCCTCATACTTGCTTGTCCTCATGTGCACAGAGGGTTCTCCTTGACCAAAAGGGAAACAGCGATAAATAGAAACAGATCACTTTTTCAGTGTCACAATAGGTTTACTTAGGCTGCAAAGCTATCGAAGTCATGAGTCAGGGTCTATTGTCACCACTAAAGTGTCTGTTTTCTTTTCTGTTTCCTAATTTTGACCATTGCTCTATGTTCCTTTTGGTATTTGTAATATTTCAGCCTTGGTAATTATTATCAGTCATGGGTGACAACCATAAAATGTAAAGCATTGGAGCACAATATACAGTGGGGAAAATAAGTATTTGATACACTGGCAATTTTGCAAGTTCTCCCACCTACAAAGAATCAAGAGGTCTGTAATTTTTATTGTAGGAACAGTTGAACTGTGAGAGACAGAATCTAAGAGAAAGTCCAGAAAATCACATTGTACAATTTTTAAATAATTAATTTACATTTTATTGCATGAAATAAGTGTTTGATCACCTACCAACCAGCAAGAATTCTGGCTCTCACAGAGCTGTTAGTTTTTCTTTGAGAAGCCCTCCTACTCTGCACCTGTTTGAAATTGTTACCTGTATAAAAAGAGACCTGTCAACACACTCAATCACACTCCAACCTCTCCACCATGGCCAAGACCTGTGTAAGGACACCTGGGACAAAATTGTAGACCTGCACAAGGCTGGGATGGGCTACAGGACAATAGGCAGCAGCTTTGTGAGAAGACAACAACTGTTGGCGCAATTTATTAGAACAAGGAAGAAACACAAGATGACTGTCAGTCTTCCTTGGTCTGGAGCTCCATGCTAGATCTCGCCTCGTGGGGTAAAGATGATTCTGAGAGAGGTCAGAACTAAATGGGAGGACCTGGTCAATTACCTGAATAGAGCTGGGACCACATTCTCACAGATTACCATTAGTAACATACTACGTCGTCATGGATTAAAATCCTACAGGGCACGCAACGTCCCCCTGCTCACACCAGAACATGTCCAGCCCCATTTGAAGTTCGCAATTGACCATCTGGATGATCCAGAGGAAGCCGGAGAAGATCGTGTGGTCAGATGAGACCAAAATAGAAGTTTTTGGTATTAACACCACTTGCTGTGTTTGGAGGAAGAAAAATAATGAGTACAACCTCAAGAACACCATCCCAACCATGAAGCATCGGGTGGAAACATCATGCTTTTGGGGTGCTTTTCTGAAAAGGACTTCTGCACCATATTGAAGGGAGGGTGGATGGGGCCATGTCTCGCAAGATTTTGACCAACAACCTCCTTCCCTCAGTAAGAGACTTGAAGATGGGTCATTGCTGGGTCTTCCAGCAGGACAATGACCCGAAACACACGGCCACGGCAACTGAGGAGCGGCTCTGTAAGAAGCATTTCAAGGTCCTGGAGTAGGCTAGCCAGTCTCCAGACCTGAACCCAATTGAACATTTTTGGAGGGAGCTGAAACTCAGTGTAGCCCAGCGACAGCCCCGAAACCTGAACGATCTGGAGAAGATGTGTATGGAGGAGTGGACTTGCTGCAGTGTGTGCAAACGTCTGACCTCTATAATTGTAAACAAAGGTTTTTCTAATGTATAAAATATTTCATACCATAAAATGCTAATTTATTATTTAAAAATCATACAATGTGATTTCCTGAATTAATTTTTAGATTCTGTCTCACAGTTGAAGTGTACCTACGATAAAAACTACAGACCTCTCCATTCTTTGTAGGTGGGAAAACCTGCAAAATTGCCAGTGCATCAAATACTTATTTTCTGCACTGTAGCTGTAATTTATATGATAGAATGGCATATAGCCACTATCCACTTAATGAAAGGTCAAAGTCTATAGGCACAGGTAGCTTGACCCCTCAAGCTACATACCTTTTAATTTTTCCTAAATCTTTTTCACATAGAACTAAATAAATAAGAAGTGCACCCTTCCTTTCTCAGACATTGCAGCATAGGTTATTTTCCCCAATAGTCACAGGAGACTATGATCATCCTCTGCTCCTAGGAAGTTATATACAGTGGGTGACATGAGTATTGAGCATGTCACCAAGGTGCTATTGACATGAAATTCTCATCAGATGTTGATAACAACTCATACAATCCATATATGCAAAGGAATAAACCCCAGATGTCCATAAATTAAGTTATGCTTAATAATGAGAAATGATGTAAGGAAAAAATATTGAACACTTGAAGAAAGAGAGAGGCAAATGCTATGGAAAGTCATGACACCAGCTGAAATCTGTCAGTAATTAGAAAGCAATCCTGCCACTTGAATAAGAATATATACTGGTTCAACTGATGGACTATAAAATGGTGTTTCATTACCAAGGTGCTACACAAGAAACATCTCATAATGGACAAAACCAGTGAGCTGCATCATGAACTTTGTAACATTATTGTTACAAAACATACTGATGGCATTGGTTACAGAACAATTTCTAAACTACTGAGTGAGCACTGTTGGGGCCATAATCCAGAAGTGAAAAAGAGCACCATTTCACCATAAACCAGCCACAATCAGGTGCTCCCCTCAAGATTTCAGACAAAGGAGTAAAAATAATTATCAAAAGAGTTGTCCAAGAGACAAGGATTACCTGTGGCGAGCTATAGGAAGACCTTAAATCAGGAGGTACTGTACAATTGTTTTAAAGAAAACAATAATTAATCCACTTATTACATAGCCTGTATGCACGCCCACCACTCAAGACTCCAATGCCGAACAAAAAATAGGTTCAAGAGCATGTAAGGTTTGCTCAATAAAATTTAGACAAGCCTATAAAATACTTAGAGAATATAGTCTGGTCAGAGGAGACCAAAGTTGAACTCTTTGGATATCATAATACATACCATATAGAAAAATTCTGCAGTAAACCTGCCATGAATCCACAATAAAATCTGCAGCCCCATGTGAACATACCCTTACTCGACAGAAGTGGTTACCACCAGATGGCTCTAGATGTAGAGCCATTCATCAGTAGTTACCTCAAGTGATCTTTGTGAAATTCAGCCCTGCCTAACATTTCAGAAATTCACTGAATGTATTTGCTAAAGACAAATAGAAGCATATTGATAACACAGAGAATATTGCTAATCTTGTAATAAGGAGGAATTTCCCAATATGTTAATAATTGAGCAACAGTATAAATCCCTACACAAATCTACAATGCTCTCTGCTGTTGCTGCCTCCTCCTCAGTGCACCTTTTCTCATTCACATGAAGACCCCAATCTCTTTTAGTACACAACTTTTGACACTCAGGACTTTGCCTTTGCTTCTCTAACTCCCTACCTCAAGATTCAACACTCTACCCTTAAAGGAACCCAGTGTTTCCTAAATTAGTTTACTATCCTCCCATCCAAAGCTGTGTTTTAAAATATATAGACCATATACATCAGGGCAGTATTGCCATTACTTCTGCAAGAGGCCCTGATCAACTTGAATAAAATGGGGCCCACTGATATGGTGCAAAATATAATGTGGTAATGAGTGTGCTGGCTGCTTTAGGCCCGGAATTTACTTATGACAGCCATGCCATACATTCAAATTTTCAGGGTCTACTTCTGGTATACTCATATCTACGGGAACGCTCCCCACATGGTAGAGTAATACAGGCAGTCCTCAGGTTACGAACAGGACAAGGGAGTGTAGGTTTGTTCTTAAGTTGAATTTGTATGTAATCCATAACAGGTATATTTATTAAATGTAACTCGAGCACAAAAGGTTTGTTTGTGCTGGAGTTATGGGGATAGTGCAAGAAAGGGTTTTTACATTTATTTTGCTCTCTATGCCCCTGTTAAGAAGATTTCACCTCATTTTCACCTCATGTGCTGCGGTGGCGTGCTGGAACTTGTCGTTCCACAGGTATCATCTGCTATGGAACATGGAACTTCAAGTGTCAGCATTCCCCATAAGTCTCCGTTTGTAACTAGGGGACAGATGTAAGTCGGAACGGTGTAAGTCGGGGCCTGCCTGTATATGGATAATGCTGTATATGGGCCCCTTGCTATCCAATAGCTAAGCACAGTGCCCTCCACCCCATTTCTTTACCTTTGTCCTTTCACAGTCTTGGCTTTAAGACTTTAGTGGTGCTTCTACAATTCCATTCCTTGGGCTTTTAATAAACACTACTAACCTTAAATGAACCAAATGCATCCTAAATAAATTCACTATCCTCCCAACCCAGTCTATTGTTTTAAATATATAAACCACACATGCCAACCCTCCCGATTTCGGCGTGAGGTTCCCGTAAATGGCGGTCACCTCCTGCCCTCCTGGAAGGGTGATCGAACCTCCCGCTGCCAGCAGGCAGCAGGGGTTCTTTAAATGAACGCAGCGCCGGAGTAGCGTCAGGATGCTGCTCCGCCACCACCAGGGCCGTTCCTACGGCCGGGCGAGGCAGGATCCACTCACCAGAGGGGGCGCCGTGGCCGCCCACCTCCCCCACCCGGTGATTCTCACTGACTCTGTACGGCCGCTTTACAGTGGCTGCACCGAGTCAGTCGGCAGCTGCACACTCAGTGCAGCTGCTCGTACAGGGAGGAGGCAGGTGGGATCGTTCCCCTCCTGTCATCTCCTGTGTATGTATAAGCACTAGTGTGGGCAACAACCTTGCTAGAGGGGGCAGCTACCTGGTTATAAAGGGCTATAAGGGACTACTACCTGGCTAGAGTGGGCATCTAACTGGCCACAGGGTTCAAATAACTACCTACAGGGGCCTATATAACTACATAATAGGGACCTAAATTTCTACTTGTTGGGAAGCCTATATAACTACCTATCTACTTAATAGGGGACCGAGATACCTACCTATTGGGGGAACTATGACTCTATCTACCTAAAGGGTGCTATACACCTACCTAATTGAGGACTGCCTACCTAGTTTTGGGGTGTATCTACATACTGTCTTAGGGAATTTAACCACTTCCTATATTGGTATACAAAACAAGACTAAAACTTGGTGCACACATGGGAGCCCCATAGTTGTTCGGGGCACAAGGGGGTAATTATTACCATTTGGGGCGCTATAGATGGGGAATTTGTATAGAGATAGGAATTGGTAGAGAAGTGCTGATAAACTAAGGAATCTAAGATGTTTGTTTTGTAACATCCACAGTGAAGAGTTGTGGCTGGGAGAAATTGTACACTGGTGTCTACCACTGTATGGTCACTGTATTGAGGTAATATACAGTCTGCAGAGCCTGTGTACACTTCTATCTACCACTATATGGTCACTGAATGGAGGTAATATACAGTCTGCAGAGCCTGTGTACACTAGTGTCTACAGCTGTATGGTCACAGTATGGTGGTTATATACAGTCTGGAGAACATGTGCACACTGGTATCTACCACTATATGGTCACTGTATAGTGGTAATGTACAGTCTGCAGAGCCTGTGTACACTGGTGTCTACCACTATATAGTCACTGCATGGTAGAAATATTGATTGTAGTGTAATGGTTTAGGTTCAGGCAAAGTTTGGCGGTATCTCCCAGCTCTTCTGGATGCTGAATAGGCTAGCCAACAATCCAGGAAAGCTGAGTGATGCCAAAACCCTAATTTAGCTTTCTTCCAGAGCCGTTACACAGGTGGAATGGGTGTGGCTTTTTCAAAGGGGGTGTGGCTCACCAACAAGATGGGCATGGCCATGTAAATTTTTGGCGCGGCGCGCCGCACCTTCAGATCTCCCATTTTCCCACTTTCAAAAGTTGGCAAGTATGATATAAACCCTATACATCAGGAGCACCATCAGGGCAGTATTGGCAGTACTTCTGTCAAGGACCCTGATCAATTTTAATAAAAGAGACTGATATGGGTCAAAATATAACATGGTAATGGGTAGGAGTTCAGATGCTTTGGCTGCAGGAGACCCTGAATATACTAATGTCAGCCATGTCTTACATTCAGATGGTCAGGGTTGACTTCTCGTATACTCATATCTACCAACTCTCCTGAATAGAGGAGGCCATAGGCAGCAGAGATTCCCCAGTGAGAGAGACATACATGGATAATACTGTATATGGGCCCCTTTCTGTCCAAAAGTTAAGCACAGAGCTGACCATCCCATTTCCTTCTAAGAATCCACCAGTTATTGTGTGATTAAAATGTTGTTAGCGTAGGTCTCTTCTTGGATCTCTCAGATTCTCTTGGGGACCAAATATATTCAATTCTTCCTAACCCAGCAAGCCTCTGCTGCAAGCAAGCCTGTTGTAGACCATGCTGACTCCCGCATCAGGATATTGTCTGTGGTGGCAATTGAGTCTGAGGAGTAGTGTTGGAGTGGAGATAGGTGATTATCTCCTTGTTCAGGGTTTGGATTAAGCCTTGGGGTCTTTTGACATGGGGTCTGTATTTAGGGGTGTTCTTTATTTAGGTGAAGGCTATTCTGGGGTGAGAATGGGATGTTAGAGAGAGTCTGGAAGCAGTATAAATGGAGAGTCCAGTCTTGGATCTTTATTAAGAGGGAGTTTGGTCTTGCATCACTATTAAAAGGGTTATCTCACCATGTAGTTTTACATAGCCACAGACAGCTTCAGACTCACACTTCCTGGTCAGGCTGTGGGTGGTTCTATAGCAGTGATTGGCAT
Source organism: Phyllomedusa bahiana (assembly GCA_025379985.1). Taxonomy (NCBI): domain Eukaryota; kingdom Metazoa; phylum Chordata; class Amphibia; order Anura; family Hylidae; genus Phyllomedusa; species Phyllomedusa bahiana. The sequence continues at coordinate 83,068 of JAODAL010006849.1, read as the reverse complement.
ATCAGCTCTGCTTTAAGTAGCTATCCCTGTTAGGACATGTCCACACGACACGGGTTTGCGGTTTTGCAGACCGTCTGAAAAACTGGCCGCAAACGAACACTCCGGGCTTCTATGGAAAACCCATGCAGCAGTCCCCACTGCACGGGTTTTCCACCCGCCGGCCGAAAAACATTGTGCATGTTCATTAGAAAACTGGACGAAATATGAACATGTGAATGGTAAGGGGGAGGGCTTTTCTCCGGTCATCGCTGAGAAAAGCTGACACCCCCACCCCCCAGCGGAAGTATAAACCGGGTGGTATTTGTCCTCTGCTGTGTAAACAGGTCCTTACAGTGAGATGACTGCAGGAAATGTATAGTATTTAGTGCACAAGGCTACAGAGCTCTAAGGCTTAAAGCTCTTAAGTAAAGAAAGCTTCTGTGCTAGAGATAAGACTCAGCAGAGAGTGACTCTTCATGGTTGGAATGACTGGTTGATGGCAACTTCAAATGATCAGAGTGAGAGATGGTCGGTAACTTAGAGAAACTCGTGTACACTGAACAAAGCCAAATCTGAACAGCTATGTATTTGGTGATAGTCTTCAATTACCTTTCCTCAATCATTGTGTTGAGAAAATCCCATTTAAGTTGGAGATGGGTCTGGGATCTTCATGGAATCTGGTCTGTGGACAGTATTAAGTGGAAATTTGGTCTGGGGTCTGTAAAAATTCAGAGGCCTGTATAAATTTAGGAGCCCATACTTGTCTAGTCTAGGAAAGGCAATATTAGTTTGTCTGTATTCAATATGGGGTGTAATAAACTGTTTAGAATTCGAATGCCATAAATTAGGGCAATATCCTATGTAAATGTGCATGAGGAAAAAAAAAGTTGTGTGGCATACAGGATGCATCATTTTATATATGCCATTCTAGGTTACGTTCACAAGACAAGTAACTTTTACTCATCGGATCCTAGTCAGATCCTATCATTGGAAACCGAATTGGAGTATTTTATGTGAATTTAAGGTATTTTTTTCTGTTGGATTTATCATTTATCACTCATCTCTATGGGATTTTGGATGCAGATTGGACATAGAAATATTTTGGAAACGTTTTTTCACCTGAAATCTGATGGAAGAATGAACATGTTCTAAGGTTTTTTTTTTCCTCTTAAATACCAACTGAGAAAATGTGCGCTCTATGAACTACAATACATATTTTCTATTGTGGTCAATGGGAATGGTTTTACTTTTGGTTTTCGGCCCTGTTCACCTGACGGATTTGGCCACGGTTATGGCCGCGGGTTCCGACGCGGTTTCCGCGGCCAAAACCACGTCCAATTCGCACCCAGTTTATTAACATGGTTTCCTATGGGAAACCGCGTTAATATTCACACACCGCGGGTTCGGCCACGGCCTTGCCGCGTAGGTTTGAGAACTCTCCCCTTGCCTACTAATTTGCATGGGGGCAAACCCTCACCACGAGTCGCGCCCCAAACCACGCCCCACTTGCGACGCGACCACGGCCAGCACCCGTGCCGCAAACCTGCGTCGGGAGACACGAGTTTGCGGCGAGGTTAGGACGAGGTTTGGCCGCGGGGACCGCACCAAATCCGTCGTATGAACATGCCCTTAGACAAGTATTTCAAATTGGAATCCATATGGATTCCGACTTGAAATATTCTCCATGTGGATGGAGCTTTAGATTCTCCCACATGTCCCTTTTCAAAAGTTGACAGGCATAGTCATGAGAAAAGGAAAGTACATCCTGTTTGAAATTTATAGTTTTATGTATCAGAATATAGTAAAAAAAAAAAAACATCTAGTCCTCTCAAGATGTTAAAATTAGGCAAATATGACCTAGGGTGAAAAACAACACAAGACAAAGTACACTGTGTCACTATTTATTTAAAAAAAATGAAGCCAAACTAGAAAAGCCATGTGTGGAAAACTAAGTACACCCATGAATCTACAGCTTGTTGAACCACCTTTAGCTACAATAATCTGAAGCCAATGTCTTCTACTTTATCCATCTCTCACATCATTCTGGAGGAATGGAGTGGGCAATTTCAACACCTTGATTCTTTTCTTTTTACAGCCATTCTATTGTAGATTTACTATTGTGCTTGGGATCATTATCATGTTGCATGGCCTAATTTTGGCAAAATTTTAGCTCTTAGAAAGATGGTCAACTAGAGATGCCCAGATCTTGTAATTGCAAGACAAGCCCAAATCATCAACCTTTCACCCCTGTGCTTCACAGTTGGTATACGATGTTTGTGTCAATCTGCTGTGTTTGATTTTGGCCAAATGTGGTATTGTATATTATGGCCAAGCATCTCTACTTTGATCTTGTGTGCGCAAAAGACTTTGTTCCAGAAGTCTTGTTCAGCTGCAGTTTTGCAAACTTAAGCTGTGCAGTCATGTTCTTTGTAGAAAGAATAGGCTTTCTTCTGGCAACCCTGCTCAATTAGTAATACTTATTCAGTCTTTGTCTAATTGTACTGTCATGAACTTGGACATGTAATATGCTGTGATGTTGGGTTTTTACAATTTCTGTGAGCATTGCATGGTCTGACCTTGGGATGAATCTGGTAAGATTTCTAACTGTCTTAAATATTTTTTACGTGAATAATTTTTTTCAGTGTAGAATGATGGACTTCAAACTTTTTAAAAATGGCCTAATAACCCTCCTCAAATTGATGGACATCAATAATTACTTCTTTAAGATCATTGCTGATGTCTTTCCTTTTTAGCATTGTGTCAACACATGCCTGAACGCTCCAGCCCAGCAAAGTGCTAAAACTACCTTTTTTGTAGAGGTGCTCACACTTGCTGATCAGTTGATTAAGGGCATTTGATTAGCAGCCCCTGCCTACTACTTATCCTCTTAATTCCCATGGAAGCAGTAAGGCTGCATTCAAATGTTCAGCATTTTATATGTAATTTTTTGAAGCCAAAACCAGTAATGGATCATAAGTAGAGGACACATCAGGAAAGACTGAGACTTTGTTTCAAAGCCATTCTTGGTTTTGGCACAAAAACTGCATCTAAAGAGCTGATTGTTTGGATGCAGCCAAAGGGTGTAACTAATTATCCACACCCTGTTCTGCATTTTGGCATAGTTTTTATTAAATAAATAGAGAGAGGGAAAGAAAGAAAGTGTATATACAGTGGTGCAGAGGTAGCAGTCATTACCGGCCCTGAAGTCTCAAGGGGCCCAAATACCCTTCTGTGACATAATATGACACCAGTACTGTAAATAGCACATGGTAGCTAAGTCGTCCTCATTTCACTTTTTGCAATATCTGTGAGTATAAAAACATCCCTTATTCACTGTAGCTACTGTAGTTGGGTGGGCCCTAAAGCTAATCATCTTTTACTGTCTGCTTACAATGTTTCTTTTTGTCTCAAGGTGAGGACAAAAAAATTGGCCCGGCGCTCAATTCCAAAGGAAAAAAAAACCTCGTGATTACGGGGGTTGGTTTTTAAAAAAAGGGTTTTTTATTTCCCTTAAAAAAGAAAAGGAGTTTTCCCCCTTTCCCTAATAAAACACACTTATAACGCTTTTCCCCCCTCAGGGGCCCCCCCACAGGGAAATTACCACATTTTATGTCTCGTTACATTGTCGCATTATACTGTATTTTTTTTTCTGCCTCGTCCGTCGTTACGTTATCAGTCACACTTTTCTGGAACGTAGCCGCAGCAGATAACAGGGAATCCCTGTATATTGTTTTGCTACTATATTAAGGGCACTTACAATACTTTTCCTTATGCATGATGCAATTAAAGCAAAATGCGTAATGAAAAAAGCCATTGGGTACAGTTCAGATGTCATCAGCATGTGCATATGCAATCTGCTTGATTGCGTAGTATTCGTCTGGCTGCGTACTCTCAAATGACGCGTGTTGCTTTAATCTAATTAACAACAGATGATTATTATGTCAATAAACAAAGGTCGCCCCGGGAACAGCTTCAACAGCCCCAAATGGGGGAATCACACCAGCAGGGTATTTCCAAATGTGATCTGTTCAGATTTTTGCATTGACACAAAAAACTATTTATTAACAACCGAAAATTTGGTTTTATCCATTCAAACTTTCCCGGTTTTCCCATCACAACAGCTGATGGTTTTGGAAAAGCTGGATCAGGGTAGCTATAGGCACCGCACTAGTGTCCTAGAATAAGTAATTATATCATGAATTTAATTTTAATTCCATTAATCAGGTTCGATTTTTCTTTTTTTTACATTTTGTTGCTTGTTATTTTTTCATTTGTAAAAATGTTTCTGGTGAAGCCATACCGGAGATATGCACTTCCTTTGCAGTAGGGAATGAGCGCTTTATGGCAGCTGCAACAAATGGAAGTTAAAAGGGTTTTCTCGCTGTAAAGATAATTTTAAAACATAAAAGGGGACAGGAAAAATTGAAGATTTTTTCTAAAAAATTGTTTTGGGTTGTTTTTTCCCTTTTAGTCATGAAAAAAAGATTTCATTTTAGTGCTCGAGTGCCCCAAGGCTTCTAGGGGGTTATTTTGCATACCAAACATAACTCTTTTTACCCCAAATTAAAAGAGAAAGCATAGAGTAGGGAGTGATGTCATCTCATGGTTGGACAGCTCAATCCAGAGAAAATGATCTCCAAGAAGATTAGCTTCTGTGTACAAATAAGCCATTGTATTCAGCCCTTAAAAAGCACCTGTTCTTTTGTTTAATGAAGATTAGTTCCCCCAAAACCTTGTCTTTGGTAATGGTTTGGGCTAGAAGCTGAATATTCCTTTGAAGCTGTAGAACCCACCAACACCTAAAGGAAAACAGGGGTGAGTGGGGCTGATGACTCAGTAAAAACAACCCCCTAAGAGAAAATCCCCTTAAATGACAGGAAAAAAAAAAAGTCTTTGATTTTTGGGAAAATCTCCAAAAATGATGGGAGTATACCCCAAATTACATAGAAAACCTATTTTCAAGGGAGCTACATACACAACTGTATACATAATGTAAATGGGTGTTATACTGATATATCCAAACCTAAAATGGTAAAATAGAGATGGTATTTTAAAATGTGAGATGAGCCTGCTCACTATGTCCCAGTCTATACAGTAAAGCTGGCAAGTTAGATGCAGAAAACAGGGAGCATAATATTATTGTGACTCTATAATGCGACTGAATCAGGGCGGGGGTTTAAACCTTTGGGAAAAGGCGGGGGTTTTCCCAGCAAAAGCCCCACCGCACAAGAATGTTTAAAAAAAAATGTTCAAATTTTAGTTTTTTTAAACGTTTGGGTTAAACAAACGCAAAAAACTTACAGGAAAAAACTGCAAGTCTATGTGACTATTATCATTAATTGTTAAGAGGCATAGGATATTGTAGGTAAAACTGTAAATTTGAGCGGAATAAAAAAAAATGGCCGCTTTTACTAAAAGGGCCCAAACACCTTAGAATTTTTCACTCGGGGAGAGGGAAAAAAGGGGACCCAAAAAACAAAAGGGTTGTTTTCCCATTTTTTTTGTAGCAATAAGTACTCCATAATGAAATCCCTGCACCTATGTAAAAACCCATTTTTTCCCCAAAGATTTTTTGAGAATAGCCTTAAAGGGAAACAACTACCAACAGGTCTATTTTAGTAAAATACCTGTGTTTTCTGTGATATAAAAAATTTTTGTAGCTCTTTTTCGTATAACCCCTGTTTTTGGTTGTTTGTTTCTTGTTATTTTTCCCATAAAAATGAATTACTGAATTGTAAAAATGGGTGTTACCTTATTAGTTTTTAAAGGGGTGGCCCTGCCCCCCACACTGACTGTCAGCACGGGTTTGGGACTTTGGGTCAGACTGTGCAGGGCAACCTCAAATACAGTAACACCCGGGCTGACGTTTCAGTCTTTTAATTTCTTTTTAAAAAATAACGGGGGAAAACCACACAACACAGAGTTTTTTTAAAGGAAAGATGCTCTAGAAATTGTTTAGGGTTTGCCCCTTAGAGGTTGTCAGAAAGGGCCCAACAGGCCCCTTTTTAAAAAAACCTAATATAAAAAGGGGGGAATTTAACCTTTCCCGCTAAAGGGGAAAGCCAAAGTGTCTCCCACATGCAGATTTTTTAAAAACACTGGTATCGCCTTATTTATAGGCAATTTTTAAGTACCAAAGCAACCACCCCCCTCATGAAATTGGGGGTGGTGGGGGTTGTTTTATTGGTTTTTTTTTAAGCCCCCCCGGGGTTTTTCTGCTTGGGGGATGTAAACAGGTTTTTAAGTTTAATGTGCAGTTTTTTATCATCTAATTTTTTTCCCTAAAAAGTGGGGGTTTGTGAGCTGCTGCTCGAAAATTAAAACTGCACCAAATTTTTTCCCCGGGGCAGCATATGGGGTTCTGCAAATAGGTTCAGTTTCCACCCCTGGCTGGAATAGGGCCCCCAAAAAATTTGGGTGGTTTTTTTTTTGAGAAAAGTAATGTCCCAAAAATTTTTGTATGGGGTTTTTTTCTGAAAATTTAAGTTATTGTGGGGGATTTTTGCAAGACAGGGGAAACCGTTTGCCATGGTTGCAAGCTTGCTTTTCCCTGGGCCCCTGTCCCAAAACTAATACCTCATATTTAACTTTTTTTCCAGTATTTTCATTTTTTTTTATCTGCCCAAAAAATGCTGGGGGGGGCGGAAGGGTGTTGTTTTTTTGTTTTTGGCCCACCTAAAAAAGTGCAGGGCAGCCCCCCCAAATTCTAATAGTAGGGGTTTTTCCACCTAATTAGGCTGAAAAGCAGCATGGTGCCCAAAAAGTATCTGTATTTATGGAAACCCTTCTGTTTTTCCCCCTTATCTATATGAATTGCAGAAACCCAGCAACCACCCCCCCCATGCATTGGGGGTTGTGCGAGGGGGTTTTTTTTTGGGTTTTTTTTTGGGAAATTTGTGCAATCCCTTCCCATGCATTTTACTGTGGTTTTTTCTTGCATGCGGGTTTTTGTGAACGGGGTTTTTTAAAGGGTTGGTGGTGCATTTTTTTAGCATCTATTTTTTTCCCTAAGTGGGGGGGTGAGCTCTGCTCGAAAATTAACTGCACCCCCAAATTTTTCCCAGGTACATATGGGCCCAGAGCTGCCTGCACGGGTTCATCTACCCACCTTTGAGTGTGAAATCAAAAAAAATGATTGTGTTTTTCAACAGCTGGTACACAAAGGGCCAAAGGGGGTTTCCTCTTCCGGAACCACCAGAGCTCACACAATGGGCCTTAAAAAAAAAAAAGATTTTGCACTTGCACATTCTCCCATTCTTTTAGGGCATTCGAATAAACCAGCAGGTGTCACCTATTTCAGAACTCCATATTCAAAAAAAGGGGGAAAAAAAGCTGTGTGATCACAATCAACTGTACATTCATTCTGTGATGGCGGCTTGTAGCGAGATTAGAGCTGACCTCAGAAGGGATTTTGAAAAATGGGAAAACCCTTTAGGGTAGGTTCACATGGCTGATTTAGACACCGAATTTTCAGCATCCAAATCAGCGTCAATAACTCATCTGTAAAGGGCTTCAAAAGCACTTTTTCAGATGAGGTTTTGATCAAGTTTTGACGAGGTTTTGATCAGGTTTTGGACAATGTTTTCCAACACTGTTTTCTTTCTGAAACACCCATATAAATAGCTGGGGCAAAGACAGCGGTGACAAACTTGCCAAAAACACGTCAAAACCACATCTAAAAACACAGCAAGGTTTCTGACGAGGTTTTGAAGCTTTCCTTTTTCATGGGGATTAACAGGGAAAACGCTTCAAGAATGATATGCGCTTCTTTTTTAGCACCCCCAAATCCCACCCAAAAAAGGGGAAAAAAAGTGAAAAAACCTAGGGGTGTAACTACAACCGTTTTTCATAGGAAACAAATTTAAAAAAGGAGGCTTTTTTGATGCTGTTTTGGCCAAGGAAACCTTTTAAAAAGCGCAAACACCATGTGAACTTACCCTTGACTTTAAACTGTACCCTAAGGGGGTTCACACGGCAAGGACAAATACCGGGCGTTTATCCACCGTTTTTTGTTCCGGTTTTTGTGCCGTGCACACGGCCGCGGGGGGGATAGCTTTTCTCTGCGATGAGCCCTCCTCCTTCACATTCACTTGTTCACATTCCATCCGAAAACCGGACAGAAGAATGAACAAACACAATGTTTTTCGGACCGCTGGGTGGAAAATCCGTGCTGTGGGGACTGCTGCACGGGTTTTCCACAGAAGCCCGTTTGTTAGTTTGCGGCTGGTTTTTCAGACGGTTTGCAAAACCGAAAACCATCTGAAAAACCGTCCGCAAACCCGTGCCGTGGGGACATGGCCTTATAGTAATAAGCTGTGTTGCTGTCTGTCCACTACATCACCAGGACAAATGTTTATTTCATTCACTGAAAGTAAAGAATAATCAATGGAATCCTATTAAATTTCAAAAACAATCTAAAATTGATACAAAAGGTTTACTGGAAAACTGTACAAGTTTTGCATAGCCGGAATACCGCCATAAATACACTTCTTTCACGTTTTTATGTGTCAGTTGTCCTTCTCAGTTTGACTACATCACCAGAAAGAACTAAATACTGCTAATTGGCCATTGATTGGGAAAATTCTGCATTTCTGCATGAAATGGACATGAAGTACCTACAACAGCATGTGCTATACGTCACAGCTCGGTCACAAGGTGTGCTGTATGCATGCTTTCAATCACATGCACAAACAATGAGTCACGGGCAGATCTCCACCCGGGACACGATACAGATTAGTCACCTATATGGTGAAGAATGTTCCACCGTTTGCCCTTTCAGCAGTTTTTTTTTATCAGTGTTTCATAGAAACATCTTCAGAAATACAAATGTTGATCACGTGTGATTTGCAGGAATGCAATGAAGTGTCATGAATGGGGTATCAAGAAAGCACATAGTTGCAACATCTGCAGCGTGGAAGCCTAAAGGTCAGGGAGAGAACCGCATGTGACTTATGTAATGGATACAACATGTCATCAAATCCGATTAGATACATTTCCGGTTTGATGCCCACTTCTGTCTAGATTTCCCCCAGTAGTATAATGTTGCACCGTGCTAGCCATCAGGCGATACCTTTTAGAGTCTAACTGAGTATATTTGATGGTGAGCTTTCGAGAATACTAGCTCCCTTCTTCAGACATGATATTATACGGTACAAGAAACTGAAACAGGGCAGAGACTCCCAGTGGCCACACATTTTTCCAGAGAGGACCACTGTATTGAAGATTTGCAGATTGTTGTCTTAATGGGACATTTTAAGACACAATGGAAGAGGAAGGAATGGGAATATAAGTTAACGCAAAAATTTCAAACCCTGCAGAATGGACTAAATATTCTTCATAGTTTCGTGTCACACTATGGGCGACATGTATGGTTGGGATATGCACCCAATTTCTGGCGGAAACTGCGCCTCACCGGTCCGAATCCACTGTCGGTTGCAGTGATGCGGTGTTAAGCGCAACCTTCACCACTTTCGGATGCGCCTAACATGAAGGGGCGTGCAATGGGCGCGGTGTGGCCGTTCTGGGGCGGGACGCACCATATTCGAATACTCCGATGCATGCATGATCGCGGGTTGGCAAAGTGCGGTGCAATGCAGCTCCGACAGGCAGACCTCGTTGAATGTGGTCTACCTGAGCCGGAGGAGGCGAAGTGAAGCTGGAACGTAAGGGGGCAAAATGTGCTCTAGGTCGACTGTTACAACATTACAATACTAAAAATTAGTTGTGTATAAAATTATTTCATTAATAAAGATAAATTTTGAAGTTGTCTAAAAACGAATAAATGTATTGAAAAAGTTGATCATTTAAAATTAAAGGAAAAATATACATAAGATCGCAAAAGAAATACATCTCAGCTCCATGAGGCACGGAGTATGTTTCAAAAAATCGTTTTTTTAGGTTAAAACATTATCTGAAAAAAGCTCAAACCTTCTAAAATCATACATAAATAAAACACTAACAAAAAATCAATAACGCCGCAACATCAGGAATTTGTTTACGGAAATTGCCGGAAATACAGAAATTCAAATTCTGAAAAGCGCTTCTCATTGTGGGCATAAACCAGCCAATCAATAGGAGCGACAGTGAACCATTATAACCTATGGAGTAGTGTTAACCAATCAAATAGAAAGGCTGGACAGTTCAAAATACAGTAAAAAATGCAGAAAAGAGCTGATTGGTTGAACTAGCGGGGGCTTGGCTATCCCGGCCAATCAAGCGCGACTACTTTTTCCTATTGTAGTCTATGGAGAGATGGGGGCACTGAAATCTCAGCTCCGTGCGGCATGGAGTATTCGGAAAAAAAATCGTTTTTATTAGGTGTAAAACATTCTCTGTAAAAGAGCTAAAACCTTCTACAAACATACATCAATCAAATCCCTAACAACGCGTTTGTCGCCAAGACCGGCGCTACATAAGGAATTGCGATATAGAAAATTGCCGGGAAATACAGTAATTCAAAATTTTGTAAAGCTCTTCTCTGGTCGGCAGAAAACCCGCCAATCAGAATAGGAGGACAGTGACCCTTATAAAACCCATGGAGAAGTATTTGACCATCACATGAAAAGGCGGGACAGTTCAAAAACAGTAAAAAATGAGAAAAGAGCTGATTGGTTGAGACCAGGCGGCAGATATTAATCCACCAATCATATGTAGTGCTCTATTTTGAGTGGAGCAAGAAGGGCGCGATAGAAGGGCGCCCTAAAAGTTATTAAATGTCTATGGGAAATATTCTAGTACTGTGATTGGTTGGGGGGAAAAAAGGGCTCGTCCTCTTAGCCAAACAGTGGCTGAGCTACCTTTTCATAGAGTTCTATGGGAAAATAAATGCAGAACGAGCTCTGTTTGTGATTGCTTTGTTAAAAGAGGGGCGGGTTTTTTGGGCCCAATGAGAGACAAGCGACCTCTTATGGGTTTTCTAATGCAACTATTTAAAAAACAACTTTACATGGCAGAAATAAAATGATAAGACTCACGAAGTTGTACCGATCTCTATATAAAATGAACAATAATATGGGGCTAACGAAAATAAACTAATAAATATTAATTCAATAAATTCATTTTTATTTCTTTATTTTCATTAGCCCCATATTATTGATCATTGGCTAACGAAAATAAACAAAGAAATATGAACTCATTGAATTCATTTTTATTTGTTTATTTTCGTTACACCCATATTATTGTTCATTTTATATACACATCGGCACAACTTCGTGAGTCTTATCATTTTATTTCGGCCATGTACAGTTTTATTACATCTACCCATAGAACTCTATGAGATAAGTAGCTCAGCCACTGATTGGCTAAGCAGGACAAGCCCCTCTTCCCCCCCAACCAATCACAGTACTAGAACATTTCCCATAGACAGTAATAACTTTTAGGGCTCCCTTCTCTCGCGCCCTTCTTGCTCCACTCAAAATCGACGCACTACATCTCTCCATAGACTACAATGGGACAAAGTAGCTCATGCTCTGATTGGCCGGGATAGCCAAGCCCCCGCTAGTTCAACCAATCAGCTCTTTTCTGCATTTTTTACTGTATTTTGAACTGTCCCGCCTTTTCATCTGATTGGTCAATACTACTCCATAGGTTATAATGGTTCACTGTCGCTCCAATTATAAATGGCTGGTTTATGCCGAACAATGAGAAGAGCTTACAGAATTTGAATTACTGTATTTCCCGGCAATTTTCAATATCCAAATTCCTGATGTTGCGCCGTTATTGATTTTTTGTTAGTGATTTTATTTTTGTATTTTTTTAGAAGGTTTGAGCTCTTTTTCGGATAATGTTTTACACGTAATAAAAACGATTTTTTTGATTCATACTCCATGCCTCACGGAGCTGAGAGCTGATATTTATTTCTTGAGCGATCTTATATATTTTCCCTTTGATTTTAAATGATCAACTTTTTCAATACATTTAATCGCTTTTAGACAGCTTTGATTTTTCTATTTATTCATTCATTCATTCATTTCAAAGACAACTCTTTTTGCTCTTCACTAACATGTTTAATGATTTTTCGCTGTTTTCCAGCCTGTCTCGAATCGGAATACATGTTAGGCGCAGTCCTTCTGCGCCTAAGTCCCGCACTGCGCCTCACACACTGGCGAGGCGCAGGGGACTTTACACCGCATGTATGAGCTCACCTCGGGCGGCGACATACATGAGGCGCAGCTTTCACGTTCGAGCGCTCGAAAACGGGCGCTCCGACGCGCCGATCTTCATACATGTCGCCCTATGTGTGAACTGTGAGGGTCACAAATCACACCTGATAGCCGACAAGAATTACTCTGTCACGCCTCACATGTTTCCAGACTGTTTATTTCTGGACCTGTTTAAGATAACTTCTCTACTTATATTGCATTTTGTTATTTTTAAAGATTCTCAGTTTCTTTGAAGATCCAGGTCTTTTGTGTATAAAATGTCTGTGAATTTTCAGTTTCTTGCATAACATCATGTCTGAAGAAGAGAGCTAGTACTCCCGAAAGCTCACCATCAAATATACTCAGTTAGCCTCCAAAAGGTATCGCCTGTTTTCTTCACTCTTCTACTAGATTTCCTCCTGTAGTCACTGGACAAGGGGTTACCTCCACATGATGGGTAAAATTTTGCTATTGAAAACCACAGTTTTCAATAAGCATTTCACATGGTATTGCATGTGGATTTTGGGTCTTTTTTACTTGTGGTTTACAACCTGAAACAAATCCCATTCATTTCTATGTGGTTTTGCATGCATATCTGCATTAACAACCACATACAAATCTTTGGGGTGCGTTTTAGACAAGGTTTTTAGCCAACCCCATTGACCTCACTTCCCCTTCCTCAAGGGGGAATGAGGATGAAGAGGAATCGGAAGAATCCGGTGCACATGAAGAAAGCCATGATTGCTTTGAAGTCATGAAGATGTTGACCTTTCATTTGAACCCGGATATGGTTCTTTTTGTGGATGGATCCAGATTTGCAGACAGTGCAGGACGATTTCACACGGGATATGCCGTGAGCACATCACACACAGTGTTGGAAGCAAGAAGTCTGCAAGAAGTCTGCCATTGCATAAGTCAGCCCAAGAAGACGGCAGCATGACGTTTGGCAGAGGGCAAAATGGCCAACACATGTACGGACTCAAGATACATGACGTTGGACCTATTTGGAAAGCACGAGGATTTCTCACGGCTGCGGGAACCCCAGTGAAACATGGACAAGCCATTCAGGTCCTGATGGATGCACTGCTGCTGCCACGGACAGTGGCTATACTGAAAACCAAGGCACATGGGAAGCTGAATACAGAAGATGAAACCACTTGGCTGACCAAGAAGCCATACAGGCCGCAGGAGGTGAGAAAGGGGAAGCAAGTCAGCTGTCAGTGGTGCAGGAGGAAACTTACACCAAACCTACAAGGAGATTGCTGGCCAAGATGCAGAAACAAGAAGAAAAGGAAAGCTGGAAAAAGAAGGGGCCAAGAAGAACGAAGAAGACGGGCTATATGGAGTAGGGAGGCGACCCTGCTTGCCATGGGCGCTATACCCAGCTGTAGTGCAATGGGGACATGGAACGGGACTCTGAAAGCACAGATGCTTAAAGTGTCAAGAGAAACAGTCATGCCCTGACCAGTCAGCCTGCCCATAGCTTGGTTAGAGTCAGGCACACGCCCCGGGGATAGTTAGCTCTCTCTTTCCCTATGAGATCCTGTTAGGCAGTGCCCCAAGGCTAGGTGCATATTTCCCTCAGCAGTTGTAGCTACAAAACGTTGCTATGACCTCTTATGGACTGCAGTGGTTTAAGAGTTTTCACTAATGCATTCTAGAGTTTTCCATTCCAGATCCAGACTCAGACGTTGCTGCTTATAAGCTACAGCCTGGAGACTGGTCCTAGTGAAGAAGTTTGTGTGTAAAGCCTAGAGCCGAGGTTTGAGGGCCGTCCAAGTCCTGCTGACCACGACCACACCTGTCAAGGTGGCAGGAAAGCCCAATTGGATCCACGCTTCACACTGCAAGATCGCTCCAGCCTCCGGAGATGAGGCAGATGCTGCGTTTACTGATGTTAAGTAGTTATGTTGCTTTAACTCTTGGTCAGAACCCATGCATATACTTGTGTGTGACGGAGGAGTACTGGGGACCCTCTTGCTATTACTGGGGTGCTGTGGGTTGGAACACACGGAAATACTGGGGGGTATAGACCACACTGCCTTAAAGAGGAAAGACAAAGGAGGGAAACCCCTACTCACTAGGATGAGATTGATAACGACTGGAACCTGTCGAGAACAGGGAGTACCAGGAGAAAGCATGCCCCTAACGCTAGCTATTGAAGACCCTCAGGAGACTGATGGAGGCATATATGTCCTGGGAGTCCATATATTGAGTGAGGGGTCAGAAGATAGTGACACAATCAGAGCCAGGAGGAGAAGGAAAGCCTCCCCAAAGGGCAGCTTTGACCCCCATGTGTATATTGATGCTATAGGAGGCCCAAGGGGGGTCCCTGATGAGTATAAGGCAAGGGACCAAGTGGCCGCTGTGTTTGAATCTCTGCTACCGATAATCACTGTCTACCCAAACAGGAGAAACCTGCTGTACTTTTATCCCAGATAATACAGGACCGAATGGGAAGGTCACTGTGGCCATTAGAAAGCTAGATGATCTCTCAGAAGAATTAAAGTGTAATTCAGGCATAGATCACCCCTGGGAGCAGTGGTTCACTTCATGGTTTAAGGGTTGGCAGGGAATGTTTGCCCAGATAGATATTGCTATATTGATTGTGTTGCTAATTCTTGCTCTAATTGTCTGTTGTGTTTTCCCTTGTTTGAGGAAACTATTTGTGAAAGCTGTGGACCAGACTACTCCCATCATGATGAACAGTTGTCCACGGCCTGGCCTCTATGATGACAGCGACACTACCACAGCCTTCAGCTGTCCAAAACCTGACACCTATGATGATGTGAACATTAAGACACTATTCCATGAGAGACCATTGACGTCAGAAGTGCTCCGGAAAGTCATCTACTCCCCTCTGTAACCGCACATTTCATCAAAGAATTAGACCATAGAGGTGTAGGGTGATCTAGGGCGTACCAGGGTTTGCGGGACCGCCCTTGTCGGGGCGAGGCACTTCCGTAAAAAGACAGGATAGGGAAAGAGGAATAGGGAAATAGGATAGGGAAAGATTAAAATGAGTCAAAAGTCTTAAGGGGGGACTGTTGTGGATGGGAACAAAGGTTATATATATGTGTGATCCTTTGTGTCTCTATTTTAATGTATTAGTTATTATATACCTCAAATATATACATATATATAATAGGCACATACCTATATAGTACAGCATGTAAAAGCTGTAGGTATATCCTTTGTCATTAATGTATTAAACAAAATGGCCGCCTGTAGTAGCTTGTAGAGATCGTCGTGTAATCAAAGATGGCGCCTATTCAGAAGTTACACCCTGTGTCCAAAGCATTCCAGAGCTGTGAGGAGGGGTCTAGAGATAAGGACGTGCCAATAGACCCTCACAGCCAGGTACATGTGATGCTCCTTATCTACTAATTTGCAAAGGTATGAAAAAACACCATTTTGTGAATAAAATCAGAAAGCACTTTCACAGCAACATGGCATGTTGTGATTTGTTTTCTCGGTGCACCCTTTGTTATTTTTAAGATAATTTGGACCCCCACAAGGACAGAATAGCCCCTTTGAGGCTACTTTCCATTTCAAATACGACCAAAGAATGAACATGTTCAAAGTTTTTTGCCATCTAAAAACCGACCATCGAAAATGCATGTTGTATGAACAACGCGTATTTTCTTTTAGGATATGTTTACACGGCGTAATTGTGCTGCAGTACACTCAAAATACGGCCCACAAATACGGGCATTCAAAGCTCATTGAGAGCTATGATTACCTGCCGTTTTCCCCCGGCGTACACTACACGCTGGGAAAAAGAGATGACTGGGGGCCGACACAGGGCACGTACTTCTAAAAAAAATCAGTGTATAGAGGCACACAGTGCATGCTGGGAAAAAGAAGTGAATGGGGGCCGGCACAGGGCGCATACTTCTAAAACAAATCAGTGGATAGAGGCGCACAGTGCACGCTGGGAAAAAGAGGTGAATGGAGGCCAGCACAGGGTGCGTACTTCTAAAACAAATCAGTGTATAGAGGCGCACAGTAAACGCTGGGAAAAAGAGGTGAATGGGGGCCGGCACAGGGCGCGTACTTCTAAAACAAATCAGTCTATAGAGGCGCATAGTGAATGCTGGGAAAAAGAGGTGAATGGGGGCAGGCACAGGGCACGTACTTCTAAAACAAATCAATGTATTGAGGCTCACAGTGCATGCTGGGAAAAAGAGGTGAATGGGGGCAGGCACAGGGCACGTACTTCTAAAACAAATCAGTGTATAGAGGCGCACAGTGCACGCTGGGAAAAAGAGGTGAATGGGGGCCGGCACAGGGCCTGTACTTCTAAATAAAAATCAGTGTATAGAGGCGTACAGTACACTGTGGGAAAAAGAGGTGACTGGGGGCCGGCACAGGGTGCGTACTTCTAAAAAAAAAATCAGTGTATAGCAGCACGCACACCTGTGTGAACATACCCCTAAGGTGAATGGGGATGGTTTACTTTCAGAATCTGCGCGGATTCCGACTTGAAATACTCATCGTAGGGCCATAGCATAAGGGTACGCTCACACAACAGAGTAAATTTTAAGTGTGGAAGCCACACATTGAAATCCATGTCATCTGATGCATTTCTAACTAGTATTTTTTTTACTTTGTTTCTGTCACTGAAAATGATCTGAGCTACTTCAAGGCCATGCTTCTCCAGAAGGTCACTGTCTCCAGAATGGTAGACCACTTAAAGGACTTGTTCAGCAGAGGAAAATGAATCTTAAACAGGGCCAGGGTAGGGCAAAAAGGAAAGAAAAAAAGTTATATTTACCTACCTCACCCCTGCAGCTCCCTAGGGATCAGTTCCTCTTAACTTCTGGGTTCTTATCCTGATGCACTTGAGAGGCTTGCACCCCATAGTAAGTAAATGGAACACGAGCCACTGCTGTGTGTTGGGGCAAGAATCCAGAATGAAGAGGAGCTGGAGCAGCAGGGGTCAGGTAGGTAAGTTTTGGGATTTTTTTGCCCCACGTTGGCCCCAATTATGCACAAATTTTTTTAAAATTTGGGAATATCTGTTAGGCCACTTGCTGCTTTACACTACTTCAATTACTGACCATGAACAGGATTTGTTAACATTGCAGCACTTATGGGTACAACATATCTGTTCAGGTTCTCGTCCCCATTAATATAGGGACCAAAGCAACCAGAAATGGGCCCCCTCTCTCCAGTAGTTCCATAATAGTCTGCATGCCTATGGTCTACCTCTATGGTCTGCAACAATACAGTGACATTGAATATGGTGCTACAGCATATCAGGGCTGTGAGTACTGAGGGGAGTAAAGGCTGCAGTTATGCATTTTGCCTAAGAAGGTCAATCATCTGACCACATCCAAGTTGGAGATTGTAACCTAAAGTGTCCCTGTTTTCACTATTGCTTGGGCTGACTGTTACATTCACACCGTGTAAGAGATAATTATTGATAGCTACATGCTAACACGAATCTAATGATAGCTATTATATTACTTCCTACTAATTCCAGCTTACACTGGATTTGATCTTGCTAAATCCAGGCCAAACCCATTAGAATCACAAGTGTTGTTGTCAGTAAGCTACATACAAATGAAGCACAGCTGAGCTATAGTTGATTAGTTTTGAGCTCAATGATCTCTTCTGATTTAAAAGGTTGCTTTCAACAGTGCATATTTTGGTTGCGTTTTTGACGCGTTTTTTTGTGCAGGAAGGCACAGCAATTTATTGCTGTGCCTTCCTGCACAAAAAAATGCATCAAAAAATGCATCAAAAACGCACCGTTTGAAAGCACCCAAAGGGGTTGTCCAGAAAAAAAAAAAAATATATATATATATATATATATATATACATATATATATATATATATATATATATATATATATATATATTTTTTATATTATATATATATATATATATACACACACCACTGGGGCCAGGCGGGGCCCGCTATCAGAAATTTCCAGGCTCCATACAGTCAAAGTGTCGGGGCCCCACCACCATCAAATGTAATTTTAAAAAAAGGAGTACGGAGGGAAAACAACTGCCCCATTGTTTTGGGGTTTTTTTTAGTTTCTTTTTTTGGGGAATTTACCATATAATACTATTGACATGTTATCTTTATTTTGTGGGTTGGTGCAATTCCTCCCAATACCAAATTTATATTTCATTTCTGTTATGTTTTACTATTAAAAAAAACCAAAACTACTTTTTTGTTGCTTTGCATCATTTTCTTAAACCAATAACCTCACCAGTTTTCTATCAACGCAGCTGTGTGAGTGCTAAGTTTTTGTGCCGTGAGCTTTATTTTTTGTTCGAACCATTTAAGGTATGTGTGACTTTTTCCCCACTTTTAATTCCAATTTTTTAGCGGAAGTGAGGCGACTAAGGCCATGTTCACACGGCTTAATTGCGGGACGTAATTACGCCCCGCAATTCCGCCGTGTGGACGGGGGGCGGGGTGGGAGCGGGGGACTGAGCAGGGGGCCGGCACTTCGCCGGCCCATAGACAATCACTGCTAGCGGCGCGTATACGCCGCTAGAAAGTGACATGTCAATTATCTCCCCGCCTGGCGGCTTCGCCGAGCAGGGAGGAGACGTAATCCATAGTTCTCTATGAGAACTGTGAATTACCGTAATGAATGACCCGTTTTCGACCCGTAATTGGCGCACTTCGGTGCGTAATTACGGACCGAAATACGGCCCATTTTAAGCCGTGTGAACATGGCCTAAGAAAAACTAATTCTGGATTATTTTTATGGCGGAAATTGTTTAAAATATTTTTTAAGCTTTTTTTTTTTTTTTCATTCTCTCTTGGGATGTGATTGGTGGTACAAAATACAGGAATACCCAGTTATTCACTGTGGTTACGTTCCAGAAAAGTGTGATGGATAACAAAATGATGGATAACAAGGCAGAAAAAAAAAGTCCTGTACAGTATAATGTAATGAGGCATAAAGAACATTGTAAGCGGGATGTAGTAAAAGATGAGGCGGCTTTACAGCACCAACTAAAGTAGCTGCGGTGAATAAGGGATGGGTTTATACTCACGGATATTGAATGTCAAGCAAAACGATGGATAAAGAGGTGTTTTGCAACATTGATGGTGTTGTAACTCTGAACTGATGGATACTGAAGCGATGGATAACGGGGTATTACTGTACTACAGTATTTTTGTGATGCAGTTTATTATCATTCTAGCAATTTTCTATTACACCCTGCTGCTGCTAGCGGTAGGTCCTTTACTGAAGTAAATAATACAGCCTGCAGAAGTTTCTGTGAATATAAAAAGTTGGATAGAAAGTTCCGCGGGAGACAAACCAGGCAGGAAAGCACAGAGTTAAAGGGGCTGTCCGGTTGTGTGCCAGACCCTTCCTCTCTCCCTCAAACAAGGCCACGCCGGGCACTCATTCTCTCACTCCCACTTGAAAGCACCAAATCCTCCATCTCTTACTTCCAATTGACCAAGCTGGGCCCTCCCTCTCTCACTCCCACTTGGCCACGGCAGGTCCTCCTTCTCTCACACCCACTTGGGCGTGCTGGGCCCTCCCTCTCTCACTCCTACTTGGCCACAACAGGTCCTCCTTCTCTCACACCCACTTGGGCGTGCTGGGCCCTCCCTCTCTCACTCCCACTTGATTGTGGCAGGTCCTCCATCTCTCACACCCACTTGGGCGTGCTGGGCCCTCCCTCTCTCACTCCCACTTGGCCGTGGCAGGTCCTCCATCTCTCACACCCACTTGGGCGTGCTGGGCCCTTCTCTCTCATCCTACTTGGCCATGTTGGTCCCTCCCTCTCTCACTCCCACTTGGCCGTGGCAGGTCCTCCATCTCTCACACCCACTTGGGCATGCTGGGCCCTTCCTCTCTCACTCCGACTTGGTTGTGGCAGGTCCTCCATCTCTCACTTCTACTTAGGCGTGCTGGGCCCTCTCTCTCTCACTCCTACTTGGCCATGTTGGTCCCTCCCTCTCTCACCCCAACTAGGTCCTCCATCTCTCACTCCTACTTTGGCGTGCTGGGCAGCCCCTCTCTCACTCCTACCTGTCCGTGGCAGATCCCCCATCTCTCACTCCTACTTGGCCATGCTGGGCCCTCCCTCTCTCACTACCACTTGGTTGTGGCAGGTCCTCCATCTCTCACACCCACTTAGGCGTGCTGGGCCCTCTCTCTCTCACTCCTACTTGGCCATGTTGGTCCCTCCCTCTCTCAATCCCACCTGGTCTCGGCAGATCCCCCATCTCTCACTCCCATTTGGCCATGCTGGTACCTCCCTCTCTCACCCCAACTTGGTTGCGGCAGGTCCTCCATCTCTCACTTCTACTTTGGCATGCTGGGCAGTCCCTCTCTCACTCCTACTTAACCCCACCGGGTTCTCCTACTCACTCTCACACAGGAGGGCCTCACAGGCAATGCAGCATATCGACAACATTGTGGTCGCCTATGAAGCACAGCCCCAACATGTAGTTAGCATTTGATAAAAAGACTAAGCCCCAAGCTTCTGCTGTAACAGCTGGGATCAGAGATAACTCCAGTCCCAGCTGTTTAATCAATCAGATACCACAATCAACAGTGACCGCAGCAACTAAGTGGTTCAATGGAGGGGGTTCATTGTGGTCATACCATCATGATTACAGCCAGCATGCAATATCCATTTTTGAATAATTAAAACCAGATACTGATAAATATTACTTTCTTCTCAGCTGATTTTTTTTCTCTGATTCTTGAATGTTTTTATTTCTATATGAGATTAAGGAGGGAGGGGGGGGGGGGGAAGCCATGTTGTCTGAGCTGCTTTTAACAGTATTTAGAGATCTGCTTTACTGCCACTAAATGGACATAAGAGCCTGTAAACAGGAGTTGACTCATTGACTTCTGTGGGGGATGAGGTGAACAGTGACTTGGACTCATTGACTTCTGTGGGGGATGAGATGAACAGTGACTTTCTCCATTGGTGATTGGTGGATCCTGTATGACTTGTATACTTGTACAACTTGTATGACTTGTACACAATGGTGTATATCTCTCAACTTTTAGAGGTTGCAAAGAGGGACACATCAGGCCACACCTCAAACTACACTCAAACAAATGACATCAGAACAGAACATATATTTAACCAAGCCCAAACACATGACATCACACCAGGACACGCTGCTAACCATTCCCCACCTAACAGAATCATGCCCCATCTCACCTCCAGCAGACCAGCGCCAACATAACATGGCGTTAATTGGGTCGGTAAAGATGTATTTATATAAAGTAATGTATTGCATATACAGAATTCCAAACAAATAGCTGTAAGACAATGTTCAATGTATGATGCCGCTATACTTCTGTCCTACAGTGACCACATAATACCGTTATACAGGGAGCATTGATATCAGTTCCTGACCAAAACAGGACTGATATCATTGATACTGCTATACAAAAATCAAATAATACCGACTTACCGTGACAACATATCACCACTACACAGTGTCTGAATAATACGACCATACTGTTGCTGTTTATAAACCTTTACACTACTACCAATATTCCTGCACTACAGTGACCATATGGGGATAGATACCAGTTGTACACAGGCCCTCTGCAGACATAAATTACTGCCATACAGTGACCATATGGGGGTAAATACCAGTTGTACGCAGGTGCACTGCAGACATTACAGTGCAGTTACATTTAGTGACTCACAGGTGACGTCTTCTCTGATGGAAATCGTTTGCTTTCCCTTTCTCCATTTGTTCCAGGTCAACATGATGATTTCTCCCGGCCTCATTCCTGCAGAGTTAACTACACATACCTTTTAGACCCCTCACTTTTCTAGCACCTCCCCAGCTGTTCCCACCTTTCTACAAGCTCCTTATGGGGTGATAAGTGAAGTGGGGGCGAGGGGATGGGGTGATAGGCAGTGATTAGGGGGTTATAAAGTGTTAGGTGAGAGTTGTATTTTGTGACGGCTTTAGGCCACAAGGTTGAGAGAGGAGGTACAGCTACAACTTTCAGGCACAATCTCCTGAATGTGCCTGAAACAACCCCCTGGGAGATTGTGGTGTGACTATGGCCTGTACTCCGTGTCTTGTACCCCCAGATGATCAGTCACAGTCATGACCTTCAGGAGTGCAGGGGATGGAGTTTAATCCCAATATTATTGGATTCATTGGACTATGTTGGATCAGTCTTGTATCTATTTCTTTAGTAAAATGGTCAACAAGGGCTGGTGTCTGGGAGAGTTTAAATAAATTGTTTTTTTTGTTTCTGTGGGTTTTTTTTTTTTTTTACCATTTTATTCCACTTTTAGGAATGGAGGTATCTAACAGATGCCTCTCCATTACTAGCACTGAGGCTTGGTGTTACCTAGCATTGTTTTTTGTCACCACAAGGCTGACACTAATCCCTATTACTATTACCCTAGTACCCAATGCAACAGGGGTACTGAGAAGAGCTAGGTTACCGTCAAAAAGGGGACCATCTAATGTGATGGTCCAAATCTGGGGCAGTTGCAGGCTGGTATTTTTAGTATGGGAAAGGACCTATAATCATGGACCTCAAATCAGCTTGCAGCTGCCAGTTTTACCTTGGCTGGTTAAAAATAGGGGGACCCTATGTCATTTTGTTTTTTATCCTTTATTACAAATCTAAAAAGAACAAATTATTAAAAAATAAATGATGTGGGGCCCCTACCACTTTTCCTAAACAGCCACAGTAAAACCGACAGCTGCAGCTTGAAACTATCAGGATTGTAAGGTCCATGAATATCGTCCCCTTCCCAACCAAAAAATTCCAGCCTACAGCTGCCCCAGAAGCAAACCATGACATTAGATAGTCCGGCTTCTGACGGTTACCTGGCTCTTCCCAGTACCCTGGTGCATTGGGTACTATTATCATAGTGACAGGGGGTTAGTGTCAGCCCTGCAGTGATGAAAAAACACTGCTGGCTGACACAAAGCCTCAGTGCTAGTAATGGAAAGGTGTCTGTCAGAAGCCTCTATTACTAACACTGTAAAAACAATTTTTAAAAAAACAGAGAAGCAGAAAAAAAGATTTATTTAAATAAACACTCCCTTCACCAGCCCTTGTTGACCATTTTATTAAAGAAATAGATGCAATGCTGGTCCAATGTAATCCAGTGAATCCATCATAGTCCAAAAGGGGAGCCTGTAAAAAAAAAATTAAAAAACCCCTATAGACGCAGCATCACCCTGCTTTCCCGGATGCTGGGTCAAACTTCCTCACAGCAGGCACCCAGAAAAGCTCCATGCCTGCTATGGGGTGCCACTCAGCCCTCTCAGATGCTGGATAGCTTTTTTACATTTTTTTTTAGAATGATTGGTTATATTTTTCTTAGTTTACAATATTGCTATCTATATTTTTTAAAAATCCTATAATCCAATAGTTTTCTCTCTGGCCACTGAGCAGAAATACAGGCTAAAACTTCCTGTTCTGTAGAGATCACTTCTCATCAGTCTCTTCATTATCATCAGATCCAGAATTACAATGGAATGTGACACCAATATGTATAGATCACAGAGGACCCCTCCATTCACAAAAAGACATCAATAGGAAATAGTCACAGTTCATCTTCTCCTTCCTGCACAGAGATTTCTTCCTAATCCGCAGAACATGCCCACAACACGCTCCCATAGAAGTTAATAAGTCAGCTCTGATTCACAGTCTCCTGTGTCTACAGTATATGGCTACAATAAAGCATCTCTCTAAATGCTGTTAAAAGCAGCTCAGGCAAGATGGCCGCCCCCGTAATCCTATACAGGAAACAGAAATAAAAATTCTGCAATCAGAAAATAAAAACCACTAAAAAGGTTTTAATTAGTTAAAAAAGTTATAAATTCCCATTAAAGGGGTTGTCACTACAAGAATTGCTTTTTATGTCAAAGATCTTGCAAAAACAAGTCACTTTGCAATATGTGTCCATTAACAGTGTCCTGCCTATTCTGAGATATCCCCTCTTGTATGGGCTGCATCAGCTCCTCAGGTCGCTATAGCTACAGACCTGTTCAATCTCTCCTGATAGGCTGCCAGTGCTGGTTGCTATAGCTACAGACCTGGTGTCCTCAGCAGCTCATCACTGCAGGCCAGTAGTAGCCAGTCTCTGAATTCAAAAACAAAACAGAGAAAATAGGGCTCAGGTAAGATCAATGTAGTGAGATAACCCCTCTAAGGCCTTGCCATTAAGGGGTTAAGGGCAGGTATTCACTTTGAAACATGACACAACACATTTAGTCAGTGGTTAGGTCAACAGTCTAATTTCTTTAGATCTACTGGAAAGTCCCCTGATATTTGCGGTCAGTGGAAAGAAGGATCTTTCATGTTGTAGTTATACTTGACAGAAACTGCTTCCCTTAGAGATAAGCAGCATCAGGGACATATGACATTCACTTATCGCTTAAAGGGTTTGTCTCACTAAATTGATTCCTCTTACCTCCCTCCTGTCTTCTTGGTTTCACTTTGAATTCAGGGGCGTGTTTACTGGCTTATACTAGGCTGCAGTAGAAGCCAGGTCTGTAGCTATAGCGACCAGTGCTTATAGCAACCAGTGCTGTCAGCCTATCAGGGGAGATCAAACAGGTCTGTAGCTATAGCAACCAGTGCTGGAAGCCTATCATGAGAGACTGAACAGGTCTGTAGCTATATCGACCTGAGTAGCTGCTGCAGCCCATACAAGAGGGGATATCTAGGAATAGGTAGGATACTGTTAATGGACATATATTGCAAAGTGACTTGTTTTTGCAAGATCTTTAAAAAAAAAGCAACCCTTGTAGTGAAAAAAAACCCCTTTTAAGTAAAATCAAAATGCCCATTTAAAAAATTTGTCCAACAATCTAACGCCCATGAATTACAAAAAACGCCCTTTTTAAAGGAGTGAAAGTTTTATAAGCACTTCGGGATATATCGGGGGCAGCCCCACTTATGACCCAAAGGGCCACAAATGCATGTTTATTAAAAGAATTGTCTACCCCATGCGGGGCGTTAAATGAAAAAAAAAAAAATTCCCAAAACATTAGTCTATTTTTTTTACTCTAGTTTGGAGATGGAGAAAATTTTATCTTCTTGATTGCACCCCAGGTTTCTCTTGGTTTGTCCTGTTTTCCCCCCCACTTTTCCTTTTTTTGGCCCTTAAACTGAAAACAAGAGGGATTTTAAACCACAGGAGAAACTCTAACAAGTGAATTTAAATTTACTTTTTGCTAATTTTTGGCTATGAAACCCTTTCTGAAAAAACCCAAATTTAAAAAAAAAAAAAGTAAAATGCAGAGACGGAGTTTGGGGCGGGGCCCCGACGGGGTTTTTCCCGGCCCCGTGGGAAACCCCTGCGGCTAAAACCCAGAGGAACCCGGGGGCCAAAAAACCGCCGTGTGGACGGGCCTTACAAATTTAACCAAATTAACATAACAAAAAACCCCCAAACAAAAATTTAAAACAGTTTTTGAAACTATCCCCTTTTTTCCCAAAAACCCCGGTGCTGCAAATTTTATTATGAATAAATCTTTACTTACAAAATTTTGGAAAATTCTAATACCCAACCCATTTTTTTAAAATTTCAAAAGCAGCCACGGTTTTCCCTAAAATCTTAAGGGCCCAAGAATGGGGCGCCCCGGGTGGATCTCTATGTTTGGGTGTCTGCCAATACGGGAAGGATAAAAGACTGACTGAGTGCCCCCGGGTTATTTTAAAAACTTTTTACTTTTTTTTTGGGGAAATATGTGAAATATCGCTATACTTTTTATAAATTTTGCTAAATCATTAAATAAGAAGACCCAAAAAAAAGAAAAATAAAACAAAAAAAAAAAAAAAAAAAAATTTTGGAATTGACTTTGAAATAAATCTAGGGCCCAAGCTACTTTTTGGGTTTTTAAAAAAAACCCATCTCCTGCTAAACATGTCAGTGAAATTTAGAAGAGGGGGGGAATATGGGGCTGATAGGTTGGGCACTCCCTATAGAACAATCCAAAAGGTGTGACCAGGAAGAGACAGGAATCTAAAGCTGCTTGTGACTCTGTAAAACATCATGGTGAGACAACTCCTTTTAACTATCTACCTACTGCAAATTGACTGTAAACATCCAGGCAGTCGACATATAAATCTGCATGGACGTCCATGCACAGGTTGGCATTTTTCAAATTTAATTGTGCAGTGTGGATCAGAGACTGCCTGACCCAAAAGAAGAGGGGGTTTCCTTATTACATTCCAATGCGTTCCCAATTGCTAAAGGGAAACGCTGCATTAACAGATCACAGAAAAAGTTTTAAGGCCCCCCTGTTTTCCCCAGGAATGGGCAGTCATGTGAAAATGGATTTTCCGGTATCGGGAAAAAGAGCTAAAAAGGGGCTATTTTTGGAATGAACCGGGGCAAAATATATCAGCAAACGATAAAGGGGGATGGGGGAAATATTTTGGTTAAAAATTTAAAAGGGAAAGCACACCAAAAAATAAAAAATCAATAAAAAAGTTTCAATCGCAACCTTTTTCCCCTATCCCCTTTTAAAAATTTATTCGGGATACCACCTTGCCCCCCCAAATTATAATTTTGGGTCTTATACCCCCCTTTGTTTCTTTTCTAAAATTGGTCTGTTTAAGCCCCTTTTCCCCATTATAAAAATTGGGTTGAAAACACCTTGGGCGAAATTATGATTGGGGGCTGTGCCAAAGTGGGGCCGTCTTTTCAGCCCGACATTAATGTGGGCCCCCCGTTTGCTATAGCTTTAAATCTGCCGGAAAGAAAAATATCAGGCGCCCATTACAGAGCCCCCAGCCGGAACTTTGTAATTTTCCCTTGTTTTTGGGGGGAAAGTGCGGGGGGGGCAGGGCACATTTAAATAAGTACAAAGTTTTTGGATTTTAACCCTTCGGGTACCCCAAACCCCCGGCACATTACGCTGGAACAGGAAAACCCCATTTTAAAAAATTTGGTTTTAAAACCTTTTTGGGCCAGAATTGTTTTTCTTTGAGCGAAAATGCCCTTTGATTTATGACCCGCACAAGAGCGGGGTTCTACACTTTTAAATAATGCTAAAAAAAAATTTTGGGGGCATCTAAACCCCAAAAACCCATAAATGTCCCCCTTGCCCCCACTTTTAAGTTTGGGCCCTAAAAAGGAAACCTTTTTTTACATTATAAGAGGGTTTTGGGAATATATCCCCTTAAAAACATAAAAAAAGGGAATTTTGGTCGATTTTCATCTTTGATTACTTTTAAAAACAGTTTTGGTTTCGGGAAAAGGGTCCCTTTTTCCCCCAAATTATAAAAACGGGCCCTATATCAGCTTGTTCCCCATTGTGGGGAATTGGGTCGATAGTACCTTGTAACCCATTTTTAAGGGCCCTGGCCCCTGATTGCCCTTTGTACCCATTATAAGTCTGGTCTGATATGCATCTTGTTCCCATTATAAGATTGGTCTGATATGCACCTTGTACCCATTATAAGGCTGGGTCTAAAAGCATCTTGTTCCCTTTTATAAAGGCTTCAAAAATTCCCCAAAAAAAAAAAAACCCCCAAAAAAACCCCCCCCCCCCCCCCCCCCCCTTAAAAAAATTTAAAATTTTTTTCCTCCCCCCCCTTCCAAAAGGGGAATTTATTGGTTCCTTAAAAAAAATTTGTATGGCCCCTTGGATTACATTTTAAGTTTTTGGTCGGGATACGAAAACCTTGTTTCCCTTTAAAAGATTTTGGGGGGTTTTTGGATACGTCCCCTTGAAAACCCCCAATTATAAGACTGGTCTGATATGCACCTTGTACCCATTCTAAGTTTGGGGTTCTGTTAGGCCCTTTTTTCCTTTTTTTAGTTTGGCCCTAAGTACTTCAAGAAAAATTTTTTAAGTTTTGGTCTGATATTTACCCCAAGCACATTTTAGATTGGTTGTTACGCCCTTTTTCCCCATTATAAGATTGGTCTGATACGCACCTTGTTCTCATTATAAGATTGGTCTGATATGCACCTTGGGCGACATGTATGAATGGGGCTGTGCCAGAAGTGTGGCGTCTTTTCAGCCCGACATCTAATGTAGCCCCGTTTGCTATAGCTTTAAACCCTGCCGCGGGCCAAAATATCGGGGGCATTACAGAGCACCCGCGGCATTTTGGAAAATTTTGCCTGTTTTGGGGGGTTTTTTTTGGGGGAGGCAGGGGCCACTAAAATCGTACAAATTTATAGATTTTATTTCAGTACGGAAAAACCCCAAGGCCACATTCCCGCTGGGAAAAAAAGGTAGCACCACTTTAAAAAGGGGTTTTCCCCCCTGAAAAAGCCAAAAT
Organism: Phyllomedusa bahiana; assembly: GCA_025379985.1. NCBI lineage: Eukaryota > Metazoa > Chordata > Amphibia > Anura > Hylidae > Phyllomedusa > Phyllomedusa bahiana. The sequence continues at coordinate 54,708 of JAODAL010006849.1, read as the reverse complement.
TGTGCCCCTTAAGCGAAATGACCTGATTTATTACCCAACAAAGCGGTTTAAACTATTAAATGCACAAAAAAAATTTGGCATCTAAATGCCAAAAATTAAATGTACCTTTTCCATAAAAGATTGGTCTTTTTCCCCTTGTTTACATTAAAGTTCTAAACAACCTTGTCCCATTAAAAGGGGTGGTCTGATATGACCTTGTCCCCTTTTATAAGACTGGTCTGATATGCACCTTGTACCCATTATAAGGCTGGTCTGATATGCACCTTGATTACATTATAAGGCTGGTCTGATATGCACCTTGATTACATTATAAACGGGGTCTGAATGCCCCTTTGATTACATTAAAGACTGGTTGTATTACCTACTCATTATAAGATTGGTCTGTTACATACTTTGATCACATTATAAGATTAGTCTTATACGCACCTTTCCCCATTAAAGATTGGTTAATGCCCTTGTACCCATTAAAGGTGGTCGATACCCCCTTTTTTCCCATTATAAGATTGGTCTGATATGTACCTTAATAACATTATAAGATTGACCTGATATGCACCTTGAAACTTTAAAGCGGGTTTTTATACATACCTTAATAACATTATAAAAATTGGTTTTACATGTCCCCTTTTTTCCCCAATTAAAAGGTTTGGGTCGAACTTTACACCGGGGATGTTGGGACCTACAGGGGTATATAGGGGGAGATGGAATAATATATTCGCCAGGTTTATTACCTTCAGGTAACCTGGAAATAGAGGCATTGACACATGGCTACAATCCAGATACTTTAAAATTTGTGAGGAGAAGTGTGACTAACTTTCAAAAAAAGCACCTTATCTAGGAAACTTTTTTTCACTTTATCCCCGGAGAATGTTTCCATTTATAACCAGTGCCATCTCCTTATCCTCACCACTATAGCTCTATATCTGGTCAGAGGAGATGAATTAAGAAAATGAATGACTCACATAGAGTTATATTTTGTCCTTGGGGTTTCCATGCTATAAATATGCATAGGCACACAACCCATTTTCCTGGGAAAATAATTTGGAATTTTTCAAACATATTTTTTTACTAGGATGCAGTAACGGACCTTTAAGTTATCTAATGTAAAAATATTTTCTACATAAAATCTGTCTCACAGTTAGGTCCTTTTGTAATGTCCTTTCCTTAGATTTTCTGAAGGCTTCCTGCAATTCTACTTCAGCAGTTCGTTGACAGGAAGCTCCATAGTTCTATCTGTCTGGACACACAGGAAACAGCTTTGTGTTGAGCCCAGGAGATCAAGTGAGCAAATTTGTGTAGCTTTTTTTAGGACTGCTTTTGAAGCCACGCTACTTCGATCTTGATCTTTCTGGCATTAAGTACAAGAGAAGACACAGGGGGTCTGCAGTGACATTGGTATTGGCAGGGAGGAAAATAGACAAAGAATTCTGGGACTCACGGTTTGACAGAGCAAAGGTAAAAGGCTTTCCAACACAAAATCCTGTTGTTTGACTGCAGAGAAGGGAGGCTACAATCAGCACAGGAAACATGGAGATAAATGAAAATACAGACAAGCCATTTTAGGTTTTTATTTTTATTATTCACTGAGCAATCCCTTTAAATATAAAGAGATTCTCCATTCCTAAAAAAAAATTAATGGGCTATGCTTAGGATAAAACATTTAAAATCAAATTTGGGAGGGGTCTACTTTTAAATTGTGGAACAGGAAACTCCTTTAAAAGGGTTTGCCCCGGGCTGCCAAAACTGCCAAAACAAAGTAAACAAGCCACGGGAGCTAAGAGAGAGAGACAGACAGCCAGAGCACGGAGCTACATAAGGGATCGTGTAAAATGCTTACTCAAATAATCAAACTACAACTTGTGGATTCTGTATACAAAAGACAACAGCTTTCTCCACAGCAGCTTGAAAGCTTCTTCATGTTCTCTGTCATCAGATAAAGCAGGGATCTACTCAGATAATCACACTACAACTAGTGGATTCTGTAAACAAAACACAACATATTTCTACCCGGTGCCTTGAAAGCTTCTTCAGCTCCCTATCATCAGATAAGAAGCTTTCTCTGAGCAAGCCCGGCCAGCAGCTCTTGTCAGGTCGTATCTAATAGAAGCTTTGAAGTAACTAAGGGCAGGTAAGGCAGCCTGTAGCTCTCTCAGGCTGCAATTTTTGTAATCACATATATTTAGAAAAAATGATCAAATACCCATTTTGGAGGATCCCACGTCAACATTACATCATGGCAAAACCCCTTTAAATCCAGTCATAAGATTCCATCAAACTAGCCATATGATTAGAAGTGCCTGCTGTGGGGATAGGGCACCATTCAGCTTTCCTGGATGCTGGATAGCCTATCCTGCATCCAAGAAAGCTGGATAGGCCACGAAGGGAGGGCATTGAGTTAGGGTGTAACGGAGGTGATTTAGAGAAGCTCTGCCCATCACCACAGGTGAGGGGTGAACCTCCTGGAGTCAGTGATGTCAGGTGAGAGCACTCAAACAGTGTAATTAAGTGCGCAGTCCCGGGAATTCAGGGCATGTGAACTGGATCCTCGGGACATACCTCTGCCCACCCGGGATACCTGGGCAGCCACTGGAATCCAAGACTGTCCCATAGGATTTAGGATGGTTAGGAGTTATGTAGGAGCTTCAGAGACCAGCGAATTGTGTGAGAGCAGATCTCACGTAAGCTGGTCCTTTCCAATGTGCTACTGCGCATGTTTTGGTCCCCGAAGCTCCTGACTCTTGTTTTGAACTTGGAACATCAATCACATCAGTAACCGCTCTAGTCCATGCCAATTCTGCCCCGATATACCACTTCTTGTTGCAGGAGAATGGGCATGGACAGTAAAGCCAGGGGGGAACAGAGACTCGGGGAGTGGAGGGGATTCATGAATTCAGGGCCAACTCTAGTCCATGCCATTTCTACCCCAATATGAATAGCAAATTAAGGATAGACATCAAAGCACTGGGGGAACAGAAACTCTGGCGCATTGCGGAGAACGTCTAGTACCTTAGTTATAACTTTTGTCCATGGTTTGGATGAGATTTGCTGCTAACGTATTCTTTCATTCAACAATATGCATCTGTGCTTATACTGATAATCGAGAGAAGCAGCTCTAGACTTCACATTAGAGGTAACTTAATTAAATGTTTGACCAAACATAGCATATTTTAGATTGATAATTCTACATGCCCGAATGATGTTATAAGTTTTCAAATGGACCTAAAGATGCCAAATCACAAAAATTATTTGAATAAAACTAACTTTTATTGAAAAAATGTGTTAAAAAATATGTATTTAAAACTTACAATACTCATGACAATAGCACTGTACAGATAGCATGTCTACAACACCTTGACAACATCAAAGGAAAAATTATATTCAATCAAAAATATATAACATTCTACAGAAAATACTGAAACATATGCCCTGTTAAGCTTAAAAAATAATAAATATGTATATAAACATATACTGAAAATACTTAGCTTAAACAGGTAGCAAATACGGTAGTAGAATCATGCATAGAGGAACATGGGTATAGACACGCACCTCCATGCGCATTTCGCCTATCGTTTCGTCCCGAGGTCACTGTCTAACTGACATGCCCAGTATATAAATGGTGAATCGCCAATGGAAAAGCCTGTTACAAAACTAATTAAACCAATAAACTTACCAGAAGCATAAGAACCCAGGAAACAGAAGATGTAACTGAATAACAGGACGCTGAAGAAACAGGAAGTACGTTGAAACAACATGGCGCCAGATCAGCGCAACTGCGCATGCGTGAATAAACCACGCATGCGTCGTAAACACCACTAAAATGGAGACCAAACGAGATAAAAATACTATCGTGTATGCGCGAAACCATCACGCACGCGCAATATATACCGTAAAAGTCCCAAAGTAAAGATGGAATCCGGACATAGTAATAATGCAGTCTCGCACGCGCAGAAAAATCGCTCATTCGCGGAACAACAACAACCGGTTCTTAATAGAATGGAGTCCAGTGTATACCTATATAATACATAGCACCAAGCACAGGTAAAAGTATGGAAGGGTGAATGAAAGTGACAAATAAGAAAGTGCTCAGTGCAAAGTGCAAAGTGATGCTTTGGATGAGATTTGCTGCTAACGTATTCTTTCATTCAATAATATGCATCTGTGCTTGTACTGATAATCGAGAGAAGCAGTTCTTTATATCATATTAGGGGTAAGTTAATTAAATGTTTGACCAAATATAGCATATTTTAGATTGATAATTCTACATGACCGAATTATGTTATGTTTTCAAATGGCCCTTGGCAATAAAAAGGCTTTTATATCCCTTGTTCTAGGGTTTACCAGGGCTAAATAGTCCTATGTTCCAGGTGGGGCCGCCCTTTTGAGGACGATGACCCCACATACATATTGATAGGTAGTGCATATTAATAGAGTGTACTAGGGACAGATACTTGACTGTATCCTTTATTAGGACTTTTTGTATTTTGAGGTTTGATCTTACCTAATGGTTCTGTATTTTAATTAACTAAGTAAAAGTTAAGTTTTATGTCACATTTCAGGGAATTTTTTTGATAATTGTTGGACATACCTATAAGGGTATGGAGTGGTCAACACACGTTCCATGTTGTCAATAAAAATGTTCTCCACCCCTGATATAAAGCATAGAGAAAGTGTGTTAACATGCATAGAAGATAAATCTCAGCTGGTTACACGGCTGGCTGAAGATCATGTAAGCACAGTACTTTCCAGTTTTCTAGTCTGTACTTGGTATTTCTTTTTGATGTTAGATCAGATAGTGATCATGAGACAGAGAAGGGGAGAAAATCTTGACTGCTGCAATGAAGTGTATGAAACCTCAGAGTCCGACTTCGTTTCTTCCAGTAACAGAGCTTCTTTATGTAAAAAAAATTTACTTACTGTATTTTTCGGACTATAAGGCGCACCGGACTATAAGGCGCATTAACATTGAGCGCATTAACATTGAGCGCCGTTCATATATAAGGCGCACCGGACTATAAGGCGCGGCGCATTAAATGAAACAAAGTTCAGAGCGAAAGCCAACTTTATTCAACACAAGCATCAAAGCATGTCTCTTAACAGGAGGCCATTTTTTGGGTAGTGGGTATAAAAAAATTTACAGTACGGTATTAAAATGCCAGACAATGTTAAAACCCACAGATATTCTGCACACATATCTTTGATACCGTATCCACCCACCGTAGGGGGTGGATAGCCTTTCTGACCTATGGTGTCCCCGGGTTTTTAGGCCTACTCCCATTTTTTCAATGCCGCGTTAAAATGCCCGGCCCGCGTCCCCGTGCAGCCGTCAATACGGCCGGATTTAAAATTTTGTCCTTGCCCCCCTTAAATTTTGTGCCTTATTTCGCGACGGAATCCCCCGCTGTAAAGAATGGGTTGTAAATCCGGCGCGAAATAGCGCCAGTGGCACTTATTTGCAACTGATTTGCAACTGATTTGTAACTGATTTCGGAACTATTTACTTTTGTAAATCGGTTGCAAATCATTACAAATCAGGTCACTAAATTAGCTGTAAATACGTTCTGAACAAAGACTGAAAACTGAAAGTGAAGAATTGATTCAATATAAAAGGGCACCGGCCCAAATAAGGCGCACTTTCGATTTCTGAGAAAATCTTAGGCTTTTATGTGCGCCTTAGAGTCCGAAAAATACGGTACTCGTTGTTTCAATTTTGATTCAGCGCAGGATATACAGACATAAGTATCTGTATTAAGAACAGCAACTCCTGGGTTTTCAATTATCCTGACCACTCTACGATGACCTCAGTAGGAGGAAAGTGACATTTATTCGCAGTATCATAATAGATACAAGGATTGAGAGTTTCTCAGCTTCTCCCTAAAATGTGTCTTGGATATTATAATCTGTGACAAATCTGTAAATGTAATCTGTTACCACACGATAATAAATAACCTCTATAAAAAGCATATGGAAATGTGCATCAAGTTTGGGGCACCTTTTTAGGTCCAAAATTCTGCGTAAATTAATTTCTTTACATATCGGAGCTTCATTTTACTGATATATAGTTCCAAGTCTAGGGCATAGATATAGTTAAAGAAGCACACCAAGAAATAGATCTTATCCTCTGGTCCTATAATAAGGTACAAGTTATAAACAGCATCTACATTCCAGTCCTCCATTGTAACCCATGACCTACACCCTGAACCTTAATGTGTCTCATCCTCAGACTGGGCCACAGGTGAGTGGACCTGTGAGAATAGCAGGCCTGGGGCTGCTTTTTAGGAAAAAAGGCAGAAAACTAGAGGCAAAAAACAAAGGGCATGTACAGAAGAAGCCTGTAGAAGGGGCCCTAAGAATAAACTCCACTGGTGGGCTCTGAGAATCAATGCCACTGGTGAGTCCCAAGGATTCAACTTCACTGGTGAGCCCCAGGAATCAACTAAACTATGGGGGCCAAGAATCAACTCCACTGGAGGGCCTCAAGAATCAACTCCACTGATGGACCCAAGAATCAACTCCACTGGTGGGCCCCAAGAACCAACTTCACTGGTGGGCTCCAAGAATCAACACCACTTCTGGACCCCAAGAATTAACTTCACTGGTGGGCCCCATGAATCAACACTATTTGTGGGCCCTATGAATCAACACTATTGGTGGGCCCCAAGAATCAACTCCACTGGTGGACCCCAAGAATCAATTCCATTGGTGATCCCCAAGAATCAACTCCACAGGTAGACCCCAAGAATCGACTCAACTGGGGGCCTCAAGAATCAATTTCACTGGTGGGCCCCAAGGGTTAATTCCATTGGTGAGCCCCAGGAATCAACTCCACTGGTGGGCCCCAGGAATCAACTCCACTTGTGGGCCCCAAGATTCAACTCCACTGGTGGGCCCCAAGCATCAACTCCACTGGTGGGGACCCCAAGGATCAACTCCACTGGTGTGCCCCAAGGGTTAACTCCATTGGTGGGCCCCAGGAATAAACTCTACTGGTGGGCCCCAAGAATCAACTCCACTGGTGGGCCCCAAGGGTTAACTCCATTGGTGGGCCCCAGGAATCAACTCCACTGGTAGGCCCCAAGAATCAACTCCATTGGTGGGCCAAGCATTCCTGGGGTTTCCAACAGCCCGACTTTGGTGTCTTATATGTGGACTGAAAGTGGGTTTATCCCTATGAGGTTCATATTGAACATCTCATAGGAATACATTTAAAATAATTACTCATGGGCCATACAGTATAGATGCTGAAAGTCAGAGTGCCAGTTCATTCTATTAGCCATAGTGTTTTGATTTTTTCATTTTGCCAACCCGGGCAAAAACAGTGCTATTGAGAGCAAAAAGTTATCCTCTGTAGAGCCCTACCTATAATAGATTTGCAGCAATTGCTTGCATATAATATTTCAGATACGACTACATTAATCTCGGCTAGACTAACCTAGTCAGCTTGAATAAAAAAAACTATTTGGGTTTTAATGAACTTAGTGAAAAGTTTCTGTAAAGGGTCTCCCCGATCTTCTGTTTACTTTTTACATCTACCAAACTGGGAGGTCACAACTGCAGCCACCCCCTATGGTGATGTAAGGGAGTGGCAAGTGACCGCTGCAGCTAATGTGTGGCTGCAGTTGTGACTACCCAGTTTGGTAGATAAATAAAATAAACAGAAGACTGTGAAGACTTATTGCTGGAAATGGAGAAGTGGAAATAGGTAAGTATAAGCTTCTTCTTTTTTTCAATTTAGCACCAGCAGGTTACCATTTCTTTTTTATAGGATCTGAACAAGCCCTTTAAATACTAATTTCAATGTATTATTTATGTCATGATTCTATTTATTTTGTGCACTTTGCAAAGATATTGGAAATGCCAAATGTGTGTTTGATATTTTCCAAAAAACTATATACATTCTCCGCGCCTAAGATAAAAGCAGCTGGGTATTGGGTGAGACTGCACACACACCCTTATAGTTTTGTAAAAAAACAAGCATAAAAACATGTAATAAATATACCACCGTGCTAAACCAGACAATCCTATACAAATAGAGGGTCCAATTTGAGTAAGGGCTTGTTCACACGGCTTAATTGGATGAGGTTTTGGATGAGGTTGTCGGAGCATTTCCGCTCCCAAAACATCGCCCAAAACACGCTTCTTCAGAAGAGGTTTTAGAGGCGTTAGTTGGCGAGGTTTTGGATCAGATTTTGGATGAGGTTTTCAACCAGGTTTTCACCCATAAAAATTAATAGCCAGGACAAAAACCGCGCCAAAAATCGCGTCTAAACCGCGCCTACAACGCGCTTCAAGAATTGACATGACACTTCTTTTTCATCGCTTCCAAAGAAGTATGTAAAAACCTCATCGTGTGTGAACTACAACGAGGTTTTACATAGGAATCAATTATTTGAACTGGGGGCGTTTTGGAAGCATTTTGGTTACGGTTTTGGGCGAGGAAAAGCTCAGAAAAACTCAACCAAAACCTCGCCCAAATAAGCCGTGTGAACAAGCCCTAACTAATGTCTACAGGTCCTAACAAAGATATTATGTTAATGTATGACCAGGTGTCCACAATTGGCATCAATCCTTTAGCACAATCAAACACCACTTAACACAAAAACAACCATAAAAGCAATGAACCAAAATAGCTTACCAGAAAGGTGGAGCACCCGTCTTCTATTCCACCATACCACATTAAAGCCGCAATAGACCTCCTTACAATGATAAACTGACTAGTGTGCGTTCCGGCCGGCAGCGCTCACTATTCTGACTGGTAGATCTGGTGACATCACACTCACTACAAACTATACAGGCAATCAAACTACCGACGCGTTTCGGAGTAGACGTATTCCTTCGTCAGGGGTAAGTTTTCTGTATTTACCACAGTATGGCTCACTCCATGGCAGATGACATGTTTGTTTTTCTCTTCACCACTCCTTGCGGTTTTCTGGTGGCCAGCCTGGTGCTGCTTCCCTCCCTTACACTACTTCTCTTTGATTTAAAGGACCACCGCACATGGCCAACTGGCTCCTTTGCCTATCATAGGTCTTATGTGGCTACTTAAAGGGACACCCTCACATCTCAATACCTGATCTTTGCTTGTACACATAATTCCTGGCATTCCTGAGCTTTTCACATGTTTGGATTCCTGGTTAAGACTTCAACTTGTTTTCTGACCTTGCTTCCTGTTGGGTTCCTGTCTTGACTTTTGGCTTGCCCTTGATCATGGAGGCACTTCACCAGCCTCGACCTTCAAACTGTTTCTCTGGTAACCTAGAGGTCAGCTGTCGCTTAATGTGACTACACCAGATGTGACCTCTGCAGTGAAGACCAGATCCCTGTATAAGGGTTAAAGGGTGTAAAAAAAAAAAAAAAAACAGGCTTCTTAGACTCCGCTTCCTGTGGTTTTACACTGTGCCCTGCATCAACATCATATTGCAGGCAGGGCCGGGTCGACAGGTAGGCGAAGGTCGGCCACCGCCTAGGGCTCCACTCCATTCCAGGCAGAATGGGGGTGCAAATAGGTTTGGAGTGGACTAAATTTTACATTGGGAGAGGAGGAGTGGGGCGCTACATGCCTTATTTGCCTAGATCACCAGAATACCTTGTCCCAGCTCTGATTGCAGGAATGAGTTTATCTCCACAGGACAGCTGGTTAAGATGTAATTTCAATAATTACATGGCAGACCTGGTTTGGCACCCATTCCCTATCAACATCATTCAACATAGGAGAATTCAATGGTGCTGTAATAGATGTTGCCGGACCACTATACAGGTGGTGGAGCCAACAATCATATCTTTACCTTGAAAGCTACATTCATGGCCATGGCAAAGAGGGGTGATGGCATACCTCAATCTTCCAGCACCCAGTGCATATATCCTACTAGCCCCCTAGTTACATCCTTGTTTTAATCTCCAAACATTTATATATGGAGATTATAGGTGTAGTCTAATCTTCCTCTGTAAACTAAGCACATTTCAACAGGTCAATTAGCTGAGAAGGAAACACCCTGTCAAGTGAGTTATAAGTAAACATATTTCAAGTCACTATTAAGGCATGAGGGAAAATGAATTTCAGTGAATTTTCAGTGAATTTTGCAGTAATTGACTCTTTGCCAGCCTTCTAGAGCCAACATTTCAGTGAAGGATTGTGCAATATGCCAGTATTGGTAAAATAGCAGATGGATTATGATATATTCTTACTAAACTTTAGGGAGAACTTTGCTTGCATATCATCTTACAGTACGCCAAGATTAGAAGGGGTCATTCTCAATTGGACAACTCCTTATAATGAAGTCATGTTCTGGTAAGCAGCTGATGTTGCTGATCTAGCTTTTGACAGAAAGGGTTTCTCCCAATAGCACAACCCCCTGGATTTAAGTAAATCATTCTTAAAGGGGTTGTCACACTACAAAGATTAGCTTTCAACAAGTAAGGAACATTAAATTAAAACTTTTTCCAAATACATTAGTCTTTTGATATTACCTTGGTCAGGCTATAAGAGAGATTTTATCTGCTCTGAGTGCACACGGGTTTCTCTGGTTACCACCTTACTTTCTTTTCCTGATTAGAACAGAGAGCAGGACCGTAACCAGAAGACCACAGGACAGCTGGCAGCCAGAGAGCAAAGTATGTTATCTCTAAAAACAAAGGAGATGAATTACTTTTGATTTTTTTTGCTTAGAGCTCTGTAGTCTTCTGCTCTATGGATAACATATCCTGCTCTCAGTTTACAGCAATTAGAAGAGCTGAGAATACGGAGCTATCACTGCTATAGAACCACCCACAACATGACCAGGAAGAGTGATATAGATATGATGGTGCCGCACACCTTGATAGGGTGTGGGTGCTCAGTGGAAAAGACCATGGGTTTGATATGTAGAAAGTCCACAGCACAACTTATGATATTGTATAGATTTTTCTTTTCAATAAGTAATGGGGCTCCTTGTTCCCATCTTCTTGGTCCCTTGGGATGAAGGTCTATTTGGCTGAAATGTTGGACCATGGGATCATCCTATTGTTTCTATAATGAATATTGCTATGTACGGAGAGCTGAATATCACCTGTATCACATCTGATGCATTGTGAATAAAACCACCTTTTCTACATATCACAAGGTGTGTTGTGGATTTTCTACATATCACTGCAATTTCTATTTTCAGCTAAACTCCATATCTAAAATATAACTTTTATTAAATAAACCATATAAAACATACTAATCACTTGAAGCAAAAGCTCCCATATGCAGCAGAAAATCACTATTAATACAAATACAAAAAGTGGTGTGTTGACTGTCCCTATAAGAGCCCTACAGTAAACCTACTATCAGCAGGGTAGTCGTCCCGAAAGGGTCGGCCCTACAAATGGAGGCTCGCCCTATTTCACAAAATCAAATGCAAGACATCTGGACATGTAGCGGGAATATTGCTGCTGTTCTATCTCCATTTTGGGGTATACCTTATTCCCCTGATGAACCCTGATACGGATGAGAGGGGGAAACGCGTCGGGAAACTAGGAACTCCTTTTGGAATCTGTACAGGTCGTATGTGACTACTCTATATAATGATGTATTATGTTTGTCCATTTGATTTTGTGGTGGTGGTCCATTGAGACTATAGCTGTCGGGCTTTAGGTAAAATGATATATACCCTACCTGTTGGCCCTACATATTACCCTCGTAACTAATCATTTTTGTTGAGGGATAAAATAGGATATAAATAGGGCGACCCTTTCCATTTGTGGGGCCCGCCCTTTTTTCGGGAAACGATCCCTGCGGGTTTTAGTGGTTTACTGTAGGGCTCTTTTTTATAGGAACAGTAAACAAAACCACTTTTTTTTTTTTGTTTTAAATTAGTGTTTTTTTTGTTGCTGTATGGGAGCTTTTGCTTCAAGTGATTAGTATGTTTTATAGGGTTTTTATTTAATTAAAGTTATATTTTAGAAAAGGAAGTTTTAAAGCTAAAAAATAAAAAATTGCAGTGAACTTTTGTTTCCAAAAACTCTTGGGGGTTTAATATAGGTAATTTTTGTCATTTGATTTTTTTTACATTTTTCACAAAGGCGTGCTGTGGATTTTCTACAATCAAAAGGTGTTTTGGGGAATTTTTACATATCACAAAGGTGTTCTGGGGGGATTTTTTTTACAATTTTTAAGGGTTTTTGGGGGCTGGGGAATTTTCTACATATCACTAGGTTTTGCTGTGGTTTTTTCTACTTTTTGGGGACCGGGAAAAGAGGGGGGAAAAATAAATTTTTAAAGCTGCCCGGGGTTTGTGAAAACGGGCAATGGGGGACAAAACCCTTTTAAGAAAAATTGTAAAACTTGAAAATTTCCCCCAAAAATTTTTTTTGATATACACGCCCTTTTTAAAATTGCAACCCCAAAAAGGGGATGACCCCTTTAAGGTTTAAAATTTGGGGGAAAGTAGAGATAAAGGGTTAAACGTTTCTGAAAATCTTTTTTTCCCAAGCCAGCTAGCTCCAATCTTTGTTTTCGATCTGGCTTTTAAAGGTTGTTCCCGCCGGGACACACCACCAAATTTTTTTTGGGTCACAAAAAACCTAAAAAATTGGAAAAGCGGGTTTTGGGGTGATTGTGCAATGGGGTTCCCTGTTAAATTTTATCCCGGGGAAAAATTTTATAAATCCTTGTTTTAAAACTAAGGGAAAACAGAATCTTTGACCTAAGAGACCTTTGGTTTATTTTCCCCGGGCGTTTTCACTATGCCCCTGGGGCCGAGTTTGTCCGCCCCCGGTTTAAACTTTGCTTTGCCCCCCAGAGGTTTGGGAGAAAAAAACAATGAACGGGGAGGGACAAAAAGGGGTTTGAAACTTTGGCTTGGAGTGCTATTGATTGGTAAAAAATGGGGTAGTGACCCAAATTCTGTACTGAAAAGGGGGAATTTTGGGGAACCTTTAACATCCCAACCCTTTGGGCCCGGGCAAAACAGTTTAAAACGCAAACCATTAAAAGAGTTTTCCCAAAAAATTTTTGGGGTTTCAAAACAGATATCCAGAAAACGGTCTTTTTTAAACCCTTTCATTTAAATGTCTTATAGGTTTTCAAAAAGCCCCTCAGTAAGATGGCAATAAAGGAAAGGAAATTGGAGGTCTGACCCTCTTCTAAAATGACCCCCCACCTTTGTCTTAAATTGAATTTGTTTTGTTAGGATTGGTCGGGAGCCAAAAGTGTTTCAACCCCATAAAAGAACCCCCTTCACAAGGGGAACCCCACACTGGTCCAAACCCCCTTGGGAAATATGTTTGTTAGCCAACCCCCTTGGTTTTTCCGGTTTTCACTAAAAATTTCCCCCTTTTCCCATTGATTTTGGGTCATGGAACCAGTGGTACGGCCTTTTATGGGAAAATGCCCCCTGAGCTTTTTTTTTCAAAGGCCCAAAAAACTGATTATATGTATATTGCTTATCCCTTACTGGGGAGCACCCTACGGGGGCCAAAAACATCCCATCATGGCGGGCCCAGTGTCTCCCATACTTGTCTCCTATCAAGAAAAACCCTGAAAACATCAGGGCCCCCATTTATGAAATGTTTGGGTCAAAATTACTCACTCTTTTGACCATAGTGCCCTTTTGGGCTTTTAAAAGTGATTTTTTTAGACCTAAACGGGTTTTCTTTAAAGTGGCCCCCTTTTGTAAAACAATTGCACATAGTGCTATCCAGCAGTCAACCCTGATGTTTTGGCCCAAGGCTTTCAGCATGGAATATATTCCTCAGGAAAACCTTTTTAAACCCCTTACCGAAAATTTGGAAATCATCCGGCAATGTCGGGTGGGGGTTTCCCCGCAAATTGCAGTAGAGAAACGCCCAGGGCCCGATCTTGCTCGCCTCACAAAGGGGAAGCGCGAAAGGGATCGGGGCATGGGAAACCGGCGGTATTTTACCGCTGGCTTAAATTGGGGGCCGATCCCCCCGGCCGGGTGAGCTCCGGCCGGGGGTTTAAAACCCCCCAAAGCCCGGGGGAAAATCGCAGTGCGGGCGCGGGGGGTGAGTTTCCCTGCCCTAAAACCCCACAGCGCTTCAGCGCCTTTATGGTTTTCCTACCGGACAGCCCGGACCCCTGAATGACAGATCCGGGTTGGCCCCTGGGGGCGTCCGTTCCCCAAACAATCCCCATTGTGGGAAACGTGGACGGCAGTTTTTAGGGGAGCCCAAAGCATACAGCTAAAAAGCTGTATGCTGTTTCCCCTTTTTGCTTGAACGTTCTGACAATTTTTCATCCCAATTCCCCCCTGGGGAAAAGTGAAAAAGTGTGAAAAAAGTAAAAAAAAGGTAAAAAGAAAAACACAAAAAAAAAAAATTTAAAATAAAAAAAACGTTTTTTCCCCCTTTTTCCCCTTTTTCAAAGGGCCAATCCCCCCAAAAAAAAAGTTTCAAAAAAAAAAAAGAAAAACCCATTTTTTGCCCCGTGCTTTAAGACCCCCCCAAAAAATCTGTCATTTTAAAATTAAACCCCGTCGTAAACCCGCGTAAAAAAAAAAAAAAAAACAATCACAAAATTTGCGTTTTTTGTTACCCTGAGCACATAAAATGGAGTAAAAAGTCACCCAAAAACTCATATCAACATAAAAGTGATCCCCAAATTAAAAACGTTTTCTAAAAAAGCCTTAACAGCTTGTATCGGAAAAAATTTAAAAAAGTTTGGCTTTTGAAGATAGCGAGGGCAAAAATTTTTTTTACAAAATAAAAAAAATTTTTTTTTAAAAAAAAATTGTGCTTTCAAAAAAAAAACTACAAAAATTTGGGGGTTTTCCCCTTTTCTCTCTCAACCACAGAGAAAAATTTAACTTGCCCGGGTTTTACTGCCCCGGTTTGAACGCTTTTTTAAAAAAAAAAATTAAAAAACACTGCTGGGGTTTGCAGTTTTTTTCTTCCCCTCCCTTTCCAAAAAAAAACGGTTTTTAAAAGCGATCAAAAAGTATTGTCCCCCCCAAAAATGTTCCCAAATTAAAAAACGTAAATTATTCCAAAAAAAAGGGGCCCCTTTACGGGCCCCCTTAAACAAAAAAAAATAAAAAAGTTATGGCTCAAGACCGCAAATAAAGAAAAAAAAGTTTTTTCCTTTTTCAAATAAAGGTTTTTTTTGGGTTTTTAAAAGCAGAAAAACATTTAAAAATTTTAAAAAAATGAGGGGGGTTCGCTGTAAATTTTTAAAACCTTGCTGGAAAAAACTAGATGTCTTTTTTTTACCGCAAAGGGGGCCGGCTGTAAAAAAAAAAAAAAAAAAAAAAAAAACACAAACCGGGGATTGCTGTATTTTGTAAAAAAAAGGGGCCCCCAAAAAAACCCTTAATAAAAAGTGTTTTAAAAAGCATCACATCCCCCCGTAAGGGGTCCCCAAAAAAAAACTTTTCAATCATCTCGAAAAAAAACAACCCCACAAGCAGCTCCATTTTGCAAAAAAATTAAGAAAGCTTTGGCTGTCAAAATTTGGAAAACATAAAAACGCATCTTTTTAAAAACTCGTTCTATTTGAAAAAAGTAATAAAACATAAAAAACATAAAAAATTATATCCTTTTTGTAATTTTTACCGCCCCCCTATTTAAAGTTTTCCCGTCTTTTACCCCTATGGCAAAATACTGTAAAAAGGGAACCCCAAAAACCCAAAGGGCCCGGAAAACTGCTTTTCCCCCCTCCTTTTCCCCCAGGGCCCAATGCAAAAAAAAAAATTGGAACACCCCTGTGTCCCCCTAAATGCAAAATTTACACCCTTTATGAGATCCTGAGGGGTGTTAAATTCCAAAAATGGGGGGAAATTCTGGGGGGGTTTTCCCCCTGTTCTAGAAAATTTTGGGGGCTTTGCAGATGCGACTTTTTGGCCCCCAAAAATCTGTGCCCCAAAAGCCAAAAAAGCGCTCCCTCCCTTTCCCCCCCTGCATGCCCCCCAAACGCAGTTTCCCCACACTTTTAGGGTATTGCCGAACTTGGAAGAAAATTGCGTAAGAAAATTTTTTGGGGTTTTTTTTTCCAAGATTTCCTTTTGAAAAATTTAAAAAAAAACTTTTTTCAGTTTAAAAGCGGGATTATTTTTAAAAAATATTTTTTTTTTATTTTCAGGCCGAACGTAAAAAAAATTTGTAAAAAGGGTTTTGGGGGGTCGATATACTCTCGCACCCCTGGATATTTTCCCTTTAAAGGGGGTGTATTTTCCAATATGGGTGCTTTTTGGGGGTTTTAAATTGGGGTTTTGGGAAACCCTTAGGGTGTCCCCCAAAACTTAAAATTGGCCCAAAATAAAATTTTAATAAAAATAAAGGCCCCGGGGAGTCGGGTTAGGGGGGTTTTCCAAAATTCGGGGGCTTGGGGGTTGACCCAAAATAAGGCAGTGGGCCACATAGGGGATATCTCTAAAAAGGGCCCAGAAAAATTCGGGGGAAAATCAATATTAATTTGCATTTCCCCTGTTTCACATTTACCGTATGTTTGTCAATAATGTTAAAAATTAAAAATTTCTGCAAAAAAGTGAAATTTTAAAATTTCATTTTCCACTTTGCTTTAATTCCTGTAAAAACCCCAAAATGGGTTTAATAAACTTCATAATGCGGTTTTAAATACTTTAGGGGGTTTGTAGTTTCTTAGATGAGGTCTTTTTAGGGGGGGAAATTCAAACCCTTCAGGTCAATCAAAAGTCAGTTAAAAAGGGGATTTGGCCCCAAAAAAAAATGTATATTGCAAAATTTTCTTAAAAATTTTTAAAAAATTATATTTAAAAAGTTATAAGCCCCCAAAATTTTCTTTAAAAGAAAAAAAAAGGAATTTAAAAAAATTAGGGCCCAAACTACGGGGCCGACATATGGAAATCCCTTAGTTTTAAACAAATTTTGGTGGAAAAACCCATGTTTTCCTTAAGCAGAAATTTTTTTAAGTTTAAAATTTGGGTAAATTTTTCATTTTTTTCAGGGAAAATTTGATATTTTTCAAAAATTTAAACAAGCTTTTTTTGGCCCAAAATTTTCTTACTATCTTAAAGCACAATGTGTCACGAGGGAAAACAATCCCCTGAATCACTTGGATAGGTTAAAGGGTAAAAAAGTTATTTTTCACATAAAGTGACACATGACAGTTTTAAAAAAATGGGGTCTGTCAGGGGGGGGCCCCAAAAACTGGCCCCGGCCCCGGGTAAAGGGGGTTAATAACCTAATTGAGGGGGGGAACCCAAAGGTGTGGAAGTTTTTTGGGGATTTCTGCAAAATACGCTCCTACTCGATACTGTTTTAAATCAAGATGTTTTAAAATTTATGTTTCCATCTTTTATTCTTTTTGAAATATTAAAAACCCGTTTTAATTGTTTCCTTTTAATTTCCCGAAACCCCGGGATTTTTCCCTTTTTTGGTGTTGAAATTTTCAATTTTTTAGGAGTATACAGTAATCCCTTAATATACAATATTTTTTGTTGGGGGTGTCCATTGAAATGTTTGAAACCAAAAATCTAGGGAAAAATGGGTTTAATTTTTCCCGTGTCCCCAAAATTTTGGGCCAAAATAATGCAAAATGGGGGTTAAAGGGAAAAAAGAAGCAGATGCAAACCCCAGTTTAAAAGGGTTTTCCTTACAAAGAATATTAGAGAGGGGCTGTTTGGAAGTGGAAATCACTTTTACAGTATGAGGCAGGAGTTTCTTTAAATTCATTGCTTTATACAAAAATTTTCCCAGGAAAAAAAAGAAAATGGGGGGTTTAAAACCCCCTGGTCCCCAAAAATGGGGCAGA
This sequence comes from Phyllomedusa bahiana, assembly GCA_025379985.1. Taxonomy (NCBI): domain Eukaryota; kingdom Metazoa; phylum Chordata; class Amphibia; order Anura; family Hylidae; genus Phyllomedusa; species Phyllomedusa bahiana. Next base: position 37,007 of record JAODAL010006849.1, on the reverse strand, counting down.
TAAATTCCTGGCACATTTTTAAGAAAAGAAAAAGGGACATGTAGTCCCGCATGAAACTTAAAGAGGCGTTAAAAGGGGACCCCCAATCCCTGTTTTGAAATTCCTATTTTACATGTAAGAGTAATACAGGATATGTTTTTACTGCTCTGTACTGTGAGGCGGCGCTACTGGGGACCCCAATACTATATGCACTGATTACTACTAAAAGAAGAGTACAGGAATGTAGTACCGCATGCATGTAAGGGGCTCTACACCCCCAATCCCTGCTTCTCTCTAAAAAGTAAGTGTAGAGGAATGTAGTACGCACTTACTGTAGAGAGGTTTTTTATACCCCCCCATAAATAAAAATGCAGCACCTCACTAATACATGTAAGAGCAGTACAGGACATGTGTTGCACTTTGTAGAGAGGAAGCTTAGACCGCCAATCACTGATTCCCTCATAATAATGTAAGAGCAGTACAGGACATCAATACTGCACTGTACTAAAGGAGGCGTACTGGACTGCCATATCCCTGCACCTCCAAATACATGTAAGAGCAGTACAGGACATGTAGTCCCACTGTACTGAATAGGCACATAGCCCGCCAACTATGCATGCATTTTTAAAATACGAGGTAAAATGTTCATGATTGGTTGGATCTCCCATTAATATTGTGTTTTGAATAGGGTTTTTTTAAGATAAAAATTTCCCAGAAAGTCCCTTTTTTGTTAAATTTTTGCCCCTGAGGTCATTGTAATTTGAGGGATCACTGTAACAATATAGTCGCACGTGGCAGAATTTCTGCAACTGAAAACCAATTCTTGTTCTTGTTTACCATTTATTTGCAACATTTATTATAGTTACCATCTATCTATTTGCAACAAAGACTCTGTCCATGGAGGTATAGAAATAAATCAACGTCCAAATGGTATGTTTGAGAAAAATTGTGCTGTGTCCATAAAAACTTTCCCCCCCCCCAACAGCTTTGCAAGAGGGAACATCTTTGTAATTCGGTCAACATATAGAGGCACATAGAGGACATACGGCGCCAAAATAGAGTATAAAATGATCTGTAAGTGCGTCCTTAGTGGTAATATCTACCTGTGCTTCTTGGAATACAATTTGGAATTCTTCCTTGCTTAATGGGAAGAGAATTTCTTGGCTCCATGTTTTGCTATGAAATATTTCATCATGCTGGAACCTGTTCCTCATTTCTGAAGAAATATGGAGCTGTGTTTATTACAAGATATCATTCAAATGAATCTGCAGTGGGCAGGAAAAGCACATCATTGCAGAAGCAACTATGTACATTTATTTTTCTATTGTGCTAACTATGACCTTACAGCCGGTCCATAAAGAAAGCAATAGTCAAAAAAAATGGAGAAAAGTTTTAAATAGATGGGGATGGGAAATAGGGTCATGAACCCAACCCCACAAAAATCATTCCGACAGCGCCAGGAATATGTTTGTCTGTTTTCCAATTAGAAATTCATAGGACAACCAGCTAGAGTATACTGGGGCAGGAAGTGGAGTCTTAAAGAGACTGTTCAAAAGAGAAGGGTTTCCTTTTTTCCCTACCAAAAGCAGCACCATATATTTTTATGGTCTTTGTCTTGTATCGCATTTATCTCTTTGGGGTTTTTGTTTTTTTTTTTTCCTTTTTAAAAAAATTTATTTTTAAGTTTTTCCCCATTTTAATTTTTTGGTAAAATTTTTCAGGGTCGGTAAATTAAAAAAGGTGGGGGTTAATTTGGTTTTTTGTCCCATATTTTAATTTTTTCTTTTTACTTAAAAAAATTTTTTGTTTTAAAAATAATAATATTTTAATTCAATTTTGTTGGTTTTTAAATTTATCTTTTTGAAATAAAATTATACACAAAAATAATTTGGGAAATTTTCATCGTATTTGGGCTCGAGATGCGCGCCAAAATTAGGTAATCCATAGTTCTCTATGAGAACTGTGGATTACACTTCCTCTCTTTTCTCGTACAATACGATCGTAATATATGCGCAGGGAGATAAATGACATGTCAATTACTTGCGGCGAATACACACCATGAGTAATGAATGTCTATGGGGCCGGTGGGCTGCTGCCCCCTCCCCTCATGTCGCAGTAGTAAGCGCGTATCAGCGCCACTCCCGAACACCCGGCGTAATTGTGGAGCATACAGTACGCCCCGCAATTACGCCGTGTAAATATAGTCTAAAATAACCTACGGCACAGTAGGCGGAAGCACAAAATAGCTGGGAGTAATATGTGTATGGCCCTTTAAGAGCTATAAGTCTCTTTCCAGTCTCAATCAGGGTTCTGTACGGAATCTAAATAGTTAATTACCTGTGCCAGTTCCTGGATAGGGTGGGATATTTAACCATCCTGTTTCTTCTGTCTTTGCTTGTGATTGCTTCCTGTATCCTGGCTCTGTGTGTTTGCTGTTCTGTTGGATTTCCTCTGGCGCTGGACTATGGTTTATTTCTTGGTTATTCTTCTACATGCTGACTCCGTACTACGTGATCTCCTGGTTTGACCTTGGCCTGCCTGACACTGTGTTTTGTTGTGTCTGTATCTGTATGTCATTTGTCTGTTTGTCTTCCATCTGTTAGCCCTCCATTTTTTTCTAGGGTTTGGTCAGGATATTATAGGAGGGCGGGGTCGCCCTTTTCAGGGCGGTTGCTCTGCTTAGGCAGGGTAAGTGAGGGAAAGATAAGGGCATCCCTGACAATAGCATCATTTATCAATGACACAACAAAACAATGAATGTGTTTCTTTGGACTTTCCGGGTGATCCGGTTATCATTTGTTACCTGCATTTTTCCATGACAAGTGCAGAAGTCAATACAACTTTAGTGACTTGTGACATTTTAATTTCTTCATTAGGGGCCACTGAGTACAATAGCAAAGAGTAGCAAACATACTGATAAAAAGCTCTCTTAGGAGAAAATGTGACCAAACAGGAAACTGTGCACTTTCACAATAATAAAGTATTTCTTTTTTATATAAATTTGCTTCCAAAAGTGAATGTATAGGTCTATATTTAGTATAATGCTGGGTCAACAAGTGCAAGTCACATGGAGTGTGAACTTCTCTTGTAATATGAGTAACTTAAAGGCAATGTGTCTTCAGAAAAAGACCTATTGTTTAATGCATATTTTTATGTTAAACACGTTTTTAAAGATTTTTTTGGGTTGTGTTTGTTTTTCAATTTTTATCATTATCATTATTTTGAAAAAAATCCTAAAATCCTGCAGTTTTCACTTTTAATAATAATAGTCTGACACTTTTGTTCTGTCGAGATCACGTTCAGCAGTCTCCTCATTATCAGCACAGGCAGGATTACACTGAAAGGTAACCCCAAATTGCATAGATAAAACAGGATCCAGCATTCACAATAGAAGATAGTCACAGGCTACCCTCTCCCCTCCCTGTACACTGACTGCTACCCAGGTCACAGAGCATAGAAAACTTTCCTATAGAAGTCAATGGGTCTGCTCCTGTTCACGGGCTCCTATGTCCATGAAGCTGCTGTAAAGCATCTCTCTAAATGCTGTTAAAAGCAGCTCAGGCAAGATGGCTGCCCCTCACAATCATATATAGTCAACCGCATTGAGAAATCTACAATCAGAAAATAAAAACGGTTAAGAAGAAAAGAATATAGATCAGTGTCTTGTTTTAACCAGTAAAAAAAATTAAATTGGCAAAACTGTCACGGCGCACATTTCCGCCGTGAAGCAGCAAAGCACGGTAGGGGTTAATCCCTCTAGTCAGTCGACACACCCACGGAGAAGCCAGGCTGATGAGCTTAGGAGTGTCGCACTGGCCAATAGTAGGGCCCGGAGGCCGCACCAATCGTCTGCTGGGGCGGGCCCTGAGTTCCTCATTTAAACTCCCTCATTTCTCTTAGCTCTTGCCTGAGAAAGGTTTCCCCTTGATATTTCCTGTGTTTCCTGTTGGTATTTGCTCTCCTTATTTCTGACCTCGGCTCGCTTCCTGACCTCACCTTTGCCTTCGATTTTGTACTGCGCTCCTGACCGTGTTTGGACCCCAGCTTGTTTTTGACTATTCTTTTGGCTTACGTTTCTTGGCATATATGTTCCCGTACTGTGACCGACCCGGACTGTTGGACTTTGAGTTTCCCTTACGGCCCTGCATTTAGCAGCGTAGGGACTGTCGTCCAGTTGGGGTCTGCCATCTAGGGCAGCACGCCAAGTAGGCAGGGACAGTGGGCTGGGTGTCAGTCAGGGCCCACTGCACCTCCTCTGACATGACAAAAAGATTCCCTTTAAAGGCTTTGTCTTCTACAGATCAGCTAAGTGTTGTGTGTCTGATTCCTTAAACCATTGGGGATCAACTGTTATTAATGGGGTAATGTGGCTGGCCAAAAGAATAGTCAATCATGTCATCGATGACCTGGCAGAGTCTACCACAATCATAGCTACTCTTTTCTACCAGCTCTGGCTAATAGAGGAGTTCCCTGGTGGAGGACCATAAGAGATGTGGGAAGGATAAGTCTTTCTATATCTATTGGACATTGGTTTTCATATATCCCAATCTCTGGAGAGTGACTGTGTGACCTTTTTGCCAGTAATGGTTTCATGTTAATGGTTTTACAGCTATCTTTATAGGTGATTCTACTACTTTTTCCACCTTTTTTGTGATATGTAAGGTTTGTCTTTTATGTAATTTTTACATTACATTTTTTTTTAATTTTAAGAAAAATTGAAAGAAAAAGTCTTTTCACTTTTTATTTTTTTGTATTTTTTAACAGCAAAAGTGACACTAAAATAAGTTTTGTAATTGTGTCACTTTTCAATCACGGACAATTACATATAGGTGATATGAAGTTTAAAGAGAATCTGTCACATAGTTTTTGCCCCCCTGGCTGACAGAACAAGGTAGTGACAGACCTGCTGTTTCCAGCGCTGTGTCCCTTATTCTGTAAGATGCTGCAGTTTTCGTGTATTTAATGCTCAAATCTACAGTTTTCAGCCAGAAGAGTCCTTCAAAGAGTCAGTTTTTTTCAAACCCCGCCCACCTGAGGCTTGCCCTGCCCACCTTAACTGACAAACCTATTACTTTGAATAGGTAGAAACGTGAATAACTGTCAGTGGGCGGGGCTAGCCTTTGGTGGGTGTAGCTAACACCTACTCATGAATAAGATTTGAGGGGTAAATACTCTAAAACGGCTGTATCTTACAGAATAAGGGACACAGCGCTGGAAACAGCAGTTCTGACACTACCTTGTGCTACCCTCAGCAAGGGGGCATAACCCATGTGACAGGTTCCCTTTAAGGGTCATTGGGAGTGGGGGATAAAAGTTGCAGTTCGAGCTGTCAGCTTTTTTTGCAGGGTGTGTGTTTTTTTAAAAAAATTTTATTTGCATATTGTGCCTCCCATAAAGTAAAAAAAAAGACCTGGGGGGATTTTCTAAAAAACTTTTTTTTTATTTTTGCTGATATTAGCCCAGTCAAGGTTCCTTCAGGGGAAAGATTTAAAAAAAAAAAAAGCAAACCCCCTGCTTTTTTTTTTTTTTTCTCGTTTTAAATTAGCGGGCCCTTGGGAAAAAACCAAAAAAATCCCCTTGGGATTTTTTGGGGGCCGTAGGGTTTCCGACCGGGCTGTTGGGGAAATGGAACCGCCCCACCCTGTGACGGGGGTTTTTCCAAACGGAATCCCCAAGCAGTTTAGAATCCACACTTATCCACCCCCGGAGGGCACGGGAGAGCTAAAACTGAGTTTTGATAAGACCCAAAAGTTCTGATGGCCCCCCTTTGGGCACAAAGACGGCAGGAGCCGCAAAGCGGAAGCCTCCCCCGTTTGTTTGTATGACGGAATTCCCCTTTAAACGATGTGTAAACATCGATCGAGAAGGCAGGGACAGGGTTAAAAAACCCTTCTTGGGTTCTTCCCCGGGACTATTTTAAAGCTATCTATCCCTTCATGAAAAAAAATTTTTAAGGGGGTCTCGGTTCACATTTTTTTGATTCCAAAAAAATGTTTTTTGTGCCTCGACTTTCAAAAAGTGATCTTAAATCGGGCGTCCTATCCCTATTTTTTTACCCCTCTTTGCCTGACAGCAAGCCCCTACCCCTCCCCCGGGAGTTGCACTGTGCTGTATTAAAAAAGGGGGCCCCGAAAAGTTAAAAAGTGACCCCCCGGGACAATAACTAAATTTATTTTTCCCCATCGTACGGCCTGGGCCCCCCCCCCCCCCCCCCCCAACACCCACACACACTTCTTAAGGTGAGGGGGGCCGCGGGTGGGGTGGGTTTCACTCAGTTTCCCGGGCCCGGGGAAAAAAATTAGGGTATGTCTCAATAAAAAAGTGAATAACATTGCTTTTTCATGGGGGATTTATTTTTACTCCAAGAGGCATAACCTAAAGCTCAAGGGGCTCAATACAAAAACCTGAAATGGGGCCACTCACCCACATGTCGCCTTATAAAACTTGCATTTCTATTTGCAGAGGGAAATTTTTGGGCCCCCCTCAGGCAGCAGTGCCCAGCTACAACATTTGCACCTCTATACCTACACTCCTGTTGTCTCCTCTCGCATGTTGGTGGTTTAAACAGCAGGAATACTGTAGTTTTTTTCATCATGACCTCCCTTTTTTACATTGGTTAAAAAAATACAAAACCTTTTTTTCCCAGAATCTATTTTTAAAGACCTTAAGGGGTTTTTCATTCCTTTTATATCTTGGAAGGGGAAAAATGGCATAACAAGGCTGGATGTTATTTTGTCACTAATTCATAAATTTATAAAAAGCTGTTACAAAACCCGAGAGCGGTGGTAGAATAAAACAATAAAACACTATAAAAGTGACACACCCAAATAAGATATTTCAGAATGACCTATAACTGAAATGTTTGTTTTTTCATTTACCTTATTTAAATGTTTTAAAAACCTCGTCCCCCGGGAAAATTTGGTCATTGCTTTTTTTATAATCGATTTTTTTCCAACACACTTACTATTTAAAAAAGCAAAGCAAAACAAGTACCTAAACCCCCGTTCCCGTTAGGGCTTGTTCACCCCGGCGTTTTTTTTGAAACCGTTTTTTTCGGATCCCCTTTTACGGTTTCCCCAAAATGTTTTTAAAAAATTGTCAGGGGTGTTAACATTGAGTTTAAATGGCAAAAAGGGGGATTTGCTTTCCCCGGGGTTTGGCGAAAGCGCTTTTGAGGGCCTTTTCCTGCGCTGCGCTTTTTTGCATCCCCCTTTAAGAATTTGACTTTTTCAATTCTTTTTGGTTTTTACGCAAGTGAAAGCCCCTAAAGGGGATAATGGAGTCCCCCTTTTGGCCTTGGGCCAAAAAAACGCCCCCACATCCAGGAATATCAAACTTTCGCTTTGCCATCCTTTAAAGCGGGATGCGAAAAGGCCACTGGGAGGGTGGACGGGGAGGCTGGGAGCGCGGTGGGGGGACGGGGCGCAGGTGAGCGGCGGTGCAGTGTGCGGCGGCCGGAGGGGAGCGGGGTGCCGGCGGGGCGGCGGGGGAGCGGCGGGGGAGCGGAGGTGTGTGGGGCGGCGGCGGGGCGGAGGGGTGCGGCGGGGGGAGGTGAGGGAGGCGGCGGCGTGAGCAGAGGTGTTTCGGCGGCGGGAGTGGAGGTGTGGCGGCGGCGGGGCGGAGGTGGGGCGGGGGCGGCGGCGGAGGCGGGGGGCGGCGGGAGGGAGGTGTGCGGGGCGGAGGTGAGCGGAGGGGGGGCCGGTGAGCGGGTGTGCGGGCGGGAGTGGAGGTGTGCGGGGGGGCGGGAGGGGTGGTGTGCGGCGGGAGGGCGGGGGCGGAGGCGATGCGGCGGCGGCGAGCGGGGCGGGCGGCGGCGGGGGAGTGGAGGTGTGCGGCGGCGGGAGGAGGCGTGCGCCGGCGGCGGAGTGTGGCGGAGGCGCGGGTGAGCAGAGGTGTTTTGGGGGACGGCGGCGGGGAGCGGAGGTAAGGGGGCGGCGGCGGGAGTGGTGACAGTGGGGAGAAGAGGTGGCGGTGGGGAGTGGTGACAGTGGAGGAGCGGTGAAGTGAATGGAGCCGGGGGCTGACATATGAAATGAATTTGGGGCCGGGGGCTGACATATGAAATGAATGGAGCCGGGGGCTGAAAATATGAAATGAATGGCAGCCGGGGGCTGACATATGAATGAATGGAGCCGGGGAGGAGAGAGAGAGAGATCTCTGAAAACGCATCCAGAAAGCGGATCTGTAAAACGCAGGTGAAAAAAGCATTTAAAACGGATCCAAATAAAGTATCCAATGCTGCGTTTTGCGGATCCGCTTTCCGGATGCGCTTTTCAAGTGCCAAAAACGGATCCGTAAAAAGGATCCAAAACGCTGTGTAAACAAGCCCTAATACAGCTCTAATGTATATTCCCTGTTGGTTCATAGATCTATTACACTGGGGAAGACTCACTTTTTTGCCTTAAAAGTTGTAACCATTTTTGAATATGTTTGGGGCGCTGATTCTGAAAATGACACGTTTCCCCTATCAGCTCTAGTTTTGGAGATTTAGCACGGCTACCAAGTATCTGCTGCTGAAGGTATTGGTCACTCAATATCGTACTAAGGAAATATTGGAAATTCGTGTGAAACAGAAGAGACAAATTTTAGAACATTTAAAGAACACCTGCAAACAAAATGCAAATAAAAACATGAATGTGCAGGAGCAAATCCAATTCAGTTCATCTGCACTACAGATTTATACACAAATGAATCACAAGAACAATGTGAATCGTGAAAACAAAAATTCAGAAAACTAGAGCTGCTAGAACACAATGGATGGAATATTCACTCAAATACCCAAAATAAGATAAAACATTTATAGGCAACAAAAACAAATATTTTTTTGTTCACCTGTTCAATAGATGGGATTTCACATCATCCCATCATACATGGGTGGAGAAACTCTTTTCGGAGGACCATGTATCACCATCAAAGACCCAACATTACGCTCCATTGAAGCCCTTCCAAACCCATGGCCGTTTCTGACAGTGCCTAGGGCGGCACCTTTCAGGGGGCAGCACAGCAGGAGGTCCGATGTGGGTTTTTTTCATACTTTTTTTTACCACCCGCCCAGGAGCCACCCCCCGAGCGGCCGGCGGTGTGGGGGGGAGGGGTAGCGCAGCGGTGCTGGCGTCTGCCCTTACATTGGTGGCAGCAGCTACTGGGGAAAGGGACGGTCGTTCTCTTCTGCAGCACTGGGGGGCTGAGACAGAAGCTGAGGGGGAAAGAGGCGGGGTAAATTCTCCCGAAGGACGGGGGGAGGGGGATGAAGATGTGGTCGGGGGGGTGGAAATTTGGGGACAGGATTATGGGGGGGGGGGCTGAGAGATGTGCTGGTGGGGCTAGAGATGTACTGGGGGGGCTGAGACATGTGCTGGTGGGGGTGAGAGATGTACTGGGGGGGCTGAGAGATGTGCTGGTGGGGGTGAGAGATGTACTGGGGGGGCTGAGAGATTTACTGGGGGGGCTGAGAGATGTACTGGGGGGGCTGAGAGATGTACTGGGGGGCTGAGAGATGTACTGGGGGGGGCTGAGAGATTTACTGGGGGGCGGAGAGATTTACTGGGGGGCTGAGAGATGTGCTGGGGGGGGCTGAGAGATGTACTGGGGGGCTGAGAGATGTACTGGGGGGGTTGAGAGATGTGCTGGGGGGACTGAGAGATGTGCGGGGGGGCTGAGAGATGTATTGGGGGAGCTGAGAGATTTACTGGGGGGCGGAGAGATGTACTGGGGGGGGGGTCTGAGAGATGTACTGGGGGAGCTGAGAGATGTACTGGGGGGCTGAGAGATTTACTGGGGGGCTGAGAGATGTACTGGGGGGCTGAGAGATTTACTGGGGGGCTGAGAGATGTACTGGGGGGCTGAGAGATTTACTGGGGGGAGGAGAGATGTACTGGGGGGCTGATGAGAGATTACTGGGGGGGCTGATACATGTGCTGAGGGGGGGCTGAGAGATGTCCGGGGGGGGGAGAGGAGATGTTTTGGGGGGTGAGAGATGTACTGGGGGGGGCTGAGAGATTTACTTGGGGGCCGAGAGATTATGGGGGGCTGAGAGATTTACTGGGGGGGAGAGATGTACTGGGGGGGCTGAGAGATTTACTGGGGGGGGCGGAGAGATTTACTGGGGGGGCTGAGAGATGTACTGGGGGGGGCGGAGAGATGTGCTGAGGGGGCTGAGAGATGTGCCGGTGGGGCTGAGAGATGTACTGGGGGGGGTGAGAGATTTATGGGGGCTGAGATATGTCTGGGGGGCTGAGAGATGTGCGGGGGGCTGAGAGATTGTGGGGGTGAGAGATGTACTTGGGGGGCTGAGATGTGCTGGGTGGGCTGAGGGTGTGCTGGGGGGCTGAGAGATGTGCTGGGGGGCTGAGACATGTGCTGGGGGGGGCTGAGAGATGTGCTGGGGGGCTGAGAGATGTGCGGGGGGGCTGAGAGATGTGTTGGGGGTGCTGAGAGATGTGCTGGGGGACTGAGAGATGTGTGGGGGGCTGAGAGATGTACTGGGGGGTTGAGAGATGTGCTGGGGGGGATGATAGATGTACTGGGGGGCTGAGAGATGTACTGGGGGGGCTGAGAGATGTGCTGGGGGGACTGAGAAATGTGCGGGGGGGGGCTGACAGATGTGCGGGGGGGCTGAGAGATGTACTGGGGGTGCTGAGAGATGTGCTGGGTGGGCTGAGAGATGTACTGGGGGGGCTGAGAGATGTACTGGGGGGGCTGAGACATGTGCTGGGGGGGCTGAGACATGTGCTGGGGGGGCTCAGACATGTGCTGGGAGTGGGGCTGAGAGATGTGCTGGGGGTGGGGCTGAGAGATGTACTGGGGGGGCTGAGAGATGTACTGGGGGGGCTGAGACATGTACTGGAGGGGCTGAGAGATGTACTGGGGGGCTGAGAGAGGTGCTGGGGTGCTGAGAGACATGTGCTGGGAGAGGGCTGAGAGGCATGGGGTGCTGTTGGTGCCTGAGAGACGTGGGTTGCTGCGAGACGTGCTGGGGAGAGGGAGTGAGAGATGTCGGGTGCTGGAGGGAGGGGTGAGAAATGTGGGTTGTTAGGAATCCTATCCTGTGTTATCCTACCTGCTGGTGCTGTGTATCTAAGCCTATCCTGTGTTATCCTACCTGCTGGTGTGTGTTTTCTAAGCCTGTCCTGTGTTATCCTACTGCTGGTGCTGTGTATCTAAGCCTATCCTGTGTTATCCCACCTGCTGGTGCTGTGTATCTAAGCCTATCCTGTGTTATCCTACCTGCTGGTGCTGTGTATCTAAGCCAATCCTGTGTTATCCTACCTGCTGGTGCTGTGTATCTAAGCCTATCCTGTGTTATCCTACTTGCTGGTGCTGTGTATCTAAGCCTATTCTGTGCTATTCTACCTGCTGGCATTGGGTATCTAAGCCTATCCTGTGTTATCCTACCTGCTGTCTTTGGGTATCTAAGCCTATCCTGTGTTATCCTACCTGCTGGCTTTGAGTATCTAAGCCTATCCTGTGTTATCCTACCTGCTGGCTTTGAGTATCTAATCCTATCGTGTGTTATCATACCTGCTGGTGCTGTTTATCTAAGCCTATCCTGAGTTATACTACCTGCTGGTGCTGTGTATCTAAGCAAATCCTGTGTTATCCTACTTTCTGGTGCTTGGGTATCTAAAACCCATTCTGTGTTTCCTACCTGCTTTTCTTTGAGTATCTAAGCCCATCCTGTGTTATCCTACCTTCTGGCGTTGGGTATCTAAGCTATCCTGTGTTTTTCCTACCTGCTGGCTTGGTATCAAACCTATCCCTTTTGTTATCCTAACCCGCTGGTGTTGAGTAATCTAAGCCTATCCTGTGTTATCCACCTTCTGGCGTTGAGTAACTAAGCCTGTCCTGTGTTATCCCATTTCTTGCGTTGAGTTTTCTATGCCTTATCCTTTGTTTATTTTTTACCCCTGCTTTTCCTGGCGTCTTGCCTCATATAGTGATGTGCTGTACTGTAGAAGCATGTGCTGGCCGGCGTGTACTTCTATAACGGTGTGTGCCGACTCCCATAGACTTTTACATGTCACTTTTCTTCCAGCGGCAGGTAATCATAGCTTTCAGTGAGAGCTATGAATTACTGTATTTGCGAGTCATACTATGGGTGCATTGCACTAAGGCTATGTTCACATGGCCTAAAATGGGCCGTATTTCAGTTCGTAATTAAGCGCCAGGGTGCGCAAATTACGGCTGGAATACGTCCCAGTCATTACGGTAATGCCACAGTTGTCATAGAGAACTATGGATTACGTCTCCTCTCCCTGCTCTGCGAATCCGCCGTGGGGGAGATTTAAATGACTTGGGGGAATTTTCAGCGGCGTACACTCGCCCCTGGTAATGCAAATCTATGGGCCGGCGAGGTGCCAGCCCCCCGCTCACTCCCGCTTCCGCCCCGCCCCGGCCACACGGCGTAATTGCGGGGCGAATTACGCCTGAAATGACCGTGTGAACTAGCCAAGGTGTTACCACTATAGGGTCATGTATGGAGGTAATACAGTCTGCAGAGCTGGTACACTGGTGTCACCACTATATGGTACGATGATGGAAATAGTTTGTAGTGTTGTTTATGTTCAGAAGTTTGGCGGTATCTCCCAGCTCTTCTGGATGGTGAATAGACTATTCAACGTCTAGGAAAGCTGGGTGACAGCAAACCCTTCAATTAGCTTTCTTCTAGAGCCGTTACATGGTTATAGTGGGCGTGGCTTTTGTAAGGGTGTGTGGCATAATGTGAAAGGGGCGTGGTAATGCACATTGTTAATGGGGGCGTATTCAGGTTTAGTGCCTAGGGCAGCATGACCTATAAATACAGCCCTGGTCTGTTTTAGTAAATCCTTGTGTTCCCCGTGAAATAACAATTCTGGAGCCTCTTCTCTTATATCTCTGTGTTGTGCTGTTTCTTTGTTATTCCCCCAACAATATATTACGTCAGGTGGGTTTTACCCATTGGGGGGGTATCCTTGCACAGACTGACATTATCCAATCAGTTAGTGTGTGCAGGAACACCCTCCAATGGGTCACACCCAGCTGACAGATTCAGTAGATCCAGTAATACATTTCTAGTAGGAATAACAGAGGAACAGCACAACACAGAGTTATAAGAGAAGAGGCTCCAGAATTGGTATTTCATGGGGAACACAAGGATTTACTAACACAGACATCTTAGATGGCACGGGCTTTCTAAAAGGAAAACTTCACCTAAAAATTTTCTCCTTAAGTTATAAGGTTATCCCATTCAATAAAGAGGGTAAGCATAGGGAATCTTATCCAGGATTAGGTTCCAGTTGGAGCCGCCCATATCGGGGCGGTTACTCCAGTGTTTTTCAGTAGGTAGGGCATAGGTAGTGTTGGATAGGAGTTTATTAGTGTTTTTGTATGTCCTTTTTGATATATAATAATTTAGATATTTAATATTAAAGGTTAAGTTTTAGCTGTATAGTTATTTCATGCATACTCCGGTCTTGTGGTTTTAAGTTATAAATATCTGAAAGAAAATCAATGGTGCCTGTGATATCAGATTACAACCACAGAGGCGCATGGCCTACGCTACCCAAACATCTAGAAATCTCTCGATTTGCAATCTTATCATATAACCCTGACTATGTGCTGTATTAGGACACACAGCCATCATAAAAAGGGATCTTTACTCCAGACCCTCCCTTTTTTATGAGTTATAATGGATAGTCGATAGAGAAAAAGCTAATTTTCCAGCAAGCTTGGTGTGAAGTAGCGTAAAAACAGTCTTTTTTATAGCATAAACAATTGAAAGTGTGGCATCACGTTAAAGGTAAGTTAATGTCGCCGCGTTTCAAGCAATGTCCTCTTAGTCATAGCACAAATATCACTCAAAATGCGTCAACATTAACTTGCCCGCAATGTGATGCCACACTTTCAATTGTTTATGCTATAAAAAGACTGTTTTGACTTTATTTGCTGGAAAATTAGTTTTTCCTCTATTCGTAACTTTACAAAGATGAGGTGTGTTTCCGAGCAACTTGGGATCCCATAACTTGGGAGAGGTGAGCTGGCCATTCCCCTTTTTCTTTTCTACCATAATGGAGAGTCACTCTGTAAGAGTTGCTTCAGTTCTGGATACATAAAGCCATCCATGTATTACATTTGTCTGCAGCACTAGACGACCCTCTTGGGCAGCATCTAATGGCGTCAAACGAAGGGGTCACAAGGAAGTCTAAAGCTGGCTGAATTTTCCATGGAGAAAGCATTAAATGCCTTATTTGCCTAGGGCACCAAAATACCTTGTCCCAGCCCTGTTGATTTGAATAACTATCATGTATTGCTATATTTATCTTGCCTATGGAAGATGCTCACTGAGGGGGGCAGAAAGCTGACCATGTGGCGATCAAGTGGTTGTCGTTATGGCTATGCTTTGAAAGGATGTGCCTCTGATGAGACAAGCCCTTTACCATACTAGATCTGACAAGTTTCTAGAGTTTCTAAATACCAGAGAGTAAATTTTGGCTGAACTTCCCTTTACTAGAGTGTAAGTTCTTACTCCTATTGTCTGAATTGTTGATTCATTTCTTATAATAATAATAATCTTTATTTATATAGTGCCAACATATTCCTCAGCACTTTACAATTTAGAGGGTATAAGCACACCAATATGTATAAAAAAAAAACTACAAAAATACATATATACAAAACTTTTTATTATTTCCAAATGTATAGTAAAAACACAAAAATACAAAGACCAAATACATATAGCTAAAAATGGTGGTGCCACAAAGATACAACCCCTCACTAGGTGGTATACATAAGGTGCATAATCATGTCAAATAAATAACATAGTATATAACCAAATATACAAATAAATATACAAAAATCAATGATATGTCACCATATAGTACCCCATGGTAAGAGCGCATACCCACCCAGAGGAGGCACAGACAGACCCCAACGCGCGTTCTTCTCCAAACCTGGCTTCCTCTGGAGAAACGCGCGTTGGGGTCTGTCACACCTTTGGTAGTTTTTTTTATATATTGATGTTGGTTAGAATTTTGGTTTACTACCTTGTTTTATTAGGATTTTTTGATATATTGGCGTTGTAGGGTATAAGTACAGACATTACACATTAAAATAACTTACAGATGAGACACAAAGTGTGAGGACCCTGCTCGCGAGAAGTTACAATCTATTAGGGTGGATGGGTGAAATGAAGGGTAAGAAGTGCTAAGTTTACAGTGTTCCAGCCATGTTACATAAATAGGAGGTGGTTTACATAAAACCTGTGTGAACTTGCCACCATGACAGTACATCTATATACAGATAAGTGCATTTGAGTGCCCTAGTGTTGGGAGTGACAGATGAGTGTGATAGCAGGTGGGGGTTAGCAATTAGGATCGTGACTGAAAAGATGTGTTCTCAAGGCCTTCTTAAAACTATGAGGGTTGTGAATGTGCCTGATCACCCACGTGTGAAATCTACTTACTATGTAATGTCTGATTTTGTCTGTTTGTGTAAGGCCCCATTCACACCTTGATTTGGCAGGCCATTTGTGATATCTGTCGGGATAACCAAAGAGAAAATATATATTCTCTCTAAATCATAACTTTTAATAAGATCATATAGAATTCCTATAGGCAACCCTTAAAGTATATAAATAAAAGATATTTAGTTACTTACCATACCATAGTAATCCAAACAAGGACCAGGATTCAAAGTTTTCCAAACTCCATAAATAAAGTTCAGAAATCCAGAGAGTGGCTGTTACTAAAAATATCTATGAGACAAAGTATAATGCAAATAACCAAACTGACCCTTCGTTTTCGCCCTTATCTTAACCTTAAAGGGGTTTTGCCACAAAGTAAAATTGACGTGGAAAGCTTGCAAATGAAATAACAAACATTTTCACCATTCATTATTATTAGAAATTCTGCACCGTTTTTGTCTTAGCTGCTCCTTTAATGATCCATTGTTTAAAGCTCATCTCCAGGGGATACGACCAGAGCTGAGAGCTCCTCAGTCCTGGTCACACATGCTCAGACATCACCTCTCCTCTCAGGCTGCTACTGAGTGTTCAAACCCCAGGTGATGTCATTGTACTCCCATCCTCTGTACTGCTTAGTAATTAGTCAAACAGTACAAATAAATAAAAAAGAAACCTCAATGAGGTATGCACATTGATAAAGAGAAAAAAACAACAACATACGTCTGGTTCCTGCAGGGATTTGAACCTAGGACCCTTGTGCCAAAAACTTTACCTCTCAGCTACTCACAATGCTTTACATAAACAGACCATTCTTTGACTAGAGAGAGGAAAGGCATGGGGATGTCATCCTGCTGGGTCACATGATATGCAATTCAAACAAATCCCACACGCCCCCTTCTGAGCACACAGAGCTGAAGAGCTGGATACAGGAGGTATGTAATGATATTGTGGCAAAACCCCTTTAACGGAGCAATCGCCTGATAAGGACGACCCCTCACACTAATCCTAGTAAACCCTAGAATACACCCTATATAAATACAGAAAAATGCAAATTAGTCCCCAAGTAAAGACCCACCATCACACACCTCTGCTTGAACTAGGGGAAATTTTTGGGTGGATTTGCGGATTAGGCCGGCCCATTGACATTGAACAGCATATTTTCCGTCAGAAATACAGTGGAAGAATGTGCATGTTCCAAGTTTTTGTAAAGCCGTTGGTTTTGAAATCCAGCCTCAGAAAATCTGTGCTGTATAGATTAACAGTCAGATTTTCTATTGAGGTATATGGAGATGGGTGACAGTCAGTTTCTTAAACTGATTCCAAGTCCTAAATCAGTCATGAAAACCGACTCATAGAATCCTTGCCTTGTAGACAGGCCCTAATTAGTCTCCTTTGCTTCTTTACTTTGAGCTCTGTAGCTCTCTGCGCTTATAGATAAGTTCTCCTGCTCTCATGTCCGTGCTTTTAGAAGAGCTATGAATGCCTAGCTCATATGCTTATCACTGCTATAGAACCACACACAGCCTGACCAGTAAGAGACAGGAAGCATAAATCTAAAGCTGCTTTTGGCTCAGTGAAAAAGCATAGTGAGACAATCAATTTAAGTTGTTTATGGGCCAACAGGTTGAGTTTATTTTGCTGGCACAGCCGACAGCTACATGCCTCACATACTCTACCTTTTGCTTTTTTGCCTCTCCCAAGGATGCATCTGCAGTAAAAAAGTAACTCCAGGTCTGCCATGCTCAGGAGCCCACCGGGGGTCTTTCCTGTTCCCTTATGAACTAGTCTGAGAATAGCTCACACCTTGGATGTGACATGGGAGCTAACTACATGGCTTTTCTGTATGTATAATGTTGCTATCCTGCTTTATGTAGGCCTCCAGCAGTACAAAAGGGCTGCCATTAAATTACTTGCCTCATAATGATAATGAGATGACTCTGCACAGCTGTCAAAGTCTATACAGCGCATCTGCAAAAATTCTATTGTGTGTGCTCTACTAGCCAGTGTGTAAAATTTTAGCATTTACCATATTAATAGTCACATAAAAAGGTAAATAAAACACTACCAATGGCATATGTGTGTGTATATATATATATATACTATATATATATATATATAATATATATATATATATATATTAATATATATATATATATATAATATTATATATTGTAAGGTGACAGCTGGGGAAAGGGCCTTAATGGGGTGTACATCCCAGCGAGATTTCTGGCTTACGCCAGGAAAAGAGAGTAGGTAACATGTCACCAAGGTTACCTGGCCTTGATGAAATAGAAGCCATGTAGTTTGTGTGTGGTGTTAAACTCAATAAGGGGTTAACATACGTTTTCTAGGTAGTATGGCTGCTTCAGCCAAAACCTGGGATGGCTTCTATTGGGAGTAGGCAAAGCGTTTTGGGTGGGTGTCTACTCCCCTTGTTCCACCTGGCCAGGATTTGGGGCTAGCCGTTATAAGTCAGCTAGTCAGCTGACCAGCCCTGTCTGTCATACAGGTCACGGAGTTTGGCCTGAGAGAGGACTGACTTGGAGTACCCAGGAACTCACCTAGACCGTTTGCTAGACAAGTGTAGTGAGGGAACTGCACTGTCTAGCCAGCACTCAGCCGAGCAGGCGTTTTTGTTATTCGGTTTGCATCTGGCATACGTTCTTTGTATACCTGTTGTGCCAATAAAACACGGGAGGACCCGTGCTGGAACAAGCTTCAACCTGTCTGTGTCTCTGTCTACATTGGACTGCGATCCCCAGAGCCGCATCTAAACGTGAGTGGAAGCTTACACATGGTGGAGGATGCTACGGGCACTTTAAAAGACAGACAGAGGGAGCATGGTGAACCTTGTCCATACATGCCAACTCTCCCGTTTTTGGCGGGGGGGTCCCGCTATTTGGGGTCCCCTCCCGCCCTCCCGGGGGAGTTGGCATTCCCCCCGCCGCCTGCAGGCGGCGGGGGTCCTTTAAATCCCCGTGGCGCAAGAGTTGCGCTGGTGCGCTACTCTTGCGCCGCGGGACCGCTCCTACAGGCGGGTGCAGCGGCCGCTCACCCGCCCGCGGTCTCACTGTGCGGGCAGGAGGCAGGAGGGATCGCTCCCTCCTCCCTCCTCTCCCTGTATGTACGGCGCCGGTGTGTGCGCCGTACATACAAGTCAACGGCGCAGGGGAAGTGACGCGCGGCTGCAGGGGAGTGACGCGCGGCTGCTCTCACTTCCCCCTGCGCCGCTGAAGAGATCGGTCGGGAGTGGCCGCTGCAGGAGCCTGGTAAGGTAAGTGGATTTTATTATTTAATTTTTATTAGCTTTAGGGGGCTCTACCTGGCTAACAGAGAGGGCAACTACCTGGCAACAGAGGGGGCACTACCTGGCAACAATGGGGGCACTACCTGGCTAACAGAGGGGGCACTACCTGGCTAACAGAGGGGGCACTACCTGGCAACAGAGGGGGCACTACCTGGCAACAAAGGGGGCACTACCTGGCAACAAAGGGGGCACTACCTGGCAACAGAGGGGGCACTACCTGGCACATAGGGGGCACTACCTGGCAACAGAGGGGACATCTACCTGGCAACAGAGGGGACATCTACCTGGCAACAAAGGGGGCAATACCTGGCTAACAGATGGGGGCACTACCTGGCAACAGAGGGGGCACTACCTGGCAACAGAGGGGGCACTACCTGGCAACAGAGGGGACATCTACCTTGCAACAGAGGGGACATCTACCTGGCAACAGAGGGGGCTCTACCTGGCAACAAAGGGGGGCACTACCTGGCTAACAGATGGGGGCACTACTTGGCTAACAGATGGGGGCACTACCTGGCAACAGAGGGGGCACTACCTGGCAAACAGATGGGGGCACTACCTGGTAACAGATGGGGGCACTACCTGGCTAACAGGGGGGCACTACCTGGCTAACAGATGGGGGCACTACCTGGCAACAGAGGGGACATCTACCTGGCAACAGAGGGGGCACTACCTGGCAAACAGATGGGGGCACCTACCTGGCTAACAGATGGGGCACTACCTGGCCAACAGATGGGGGCACCTACCTGGCTAACAATGGGGGGCATCTACCTGGCTAACAAAGGGGGCATCTACCTGGCTACAAATTTGGCTCTACCTGGCTACAGAGGGGGCATCTACTTGGCTACAAGGGGGCATCTACCGGCCTGTAAGGGGCACTACCTGGTTATGGGGGGCTACTACCTGGCTATAAGGGCATCTACCTGGCTTTCTTCCAAAGCCGTTATGCAGTTAGGTGGAGTGGGTGTGGCTTTTTTTGAAGGGGCGTGGCATACCAACAAGATGGGCGTGTCCATGCAAATTTTTGCCGCGGCGCGCTACGCGCGCCGCCCACTAAATTCTCCTGCTTTTTCATTTCCGAAAGTTGGCAACTATGACCTTGTCCTGGGTTAAACCTGCTACAACACTGCAGGACAAAACCGCAAAAATGGACGAGCTGATTAAACAGTTAATCCAGTCAAACCTCCACCTCCAACGAGTGGTTACTGCACAACAGGAAGCCAGTGCACAACAAAAACAGGTGCATGAGGAAGCAGTAAAGGCCCAGCAGGAAACCAATCGTCTGCTGCTGCAGGTGCACCAGGACACAGCCTCAGAACAGCGTATGATGACCCAGACTCTGCAAGCCTTAACCGAGAGACCAGAGGCATCTCAGGGGTTGCAGTCGGCACCCCGTCAGCATGTGCAACGGGCGCTGACAAAAATGACTGCTGAGGACGACGTGGAGGCCTACCTGGTTACCTTGGCGAGGAGCGCAGAGGGGGCGCAGCTACCCCAGGATCAGTGGGTTGACGTACTGGCCCCCTTCCTGATGGGTGAACCCCAGAAGGCCTACTTTGACCTGCGAGTCCAGGACGCCAGGGTGTATACAAGGCTGAAGGAGGAAATACTAGCCTGGCTTGGCGTGACCTTGGCGGTTTGTGCGCGGCGAGTCTTCACCTGGGAGTACGACCCCAAGAAACCAGCGAGGTCCCAAATGTACGATCTGTACCACCTTACAAGCAAGTGGCTACAACCGGAGGAGCTTACACCTGCCCAAGTAGTGAAACGGGTCGTATGTGATCGTTTTGTCCGTGCCTTGACGGTGAGGATACAGCGCTGCTAGGGGTACGCTGACCCGAAAAGTGAGGACGACTTGGTGTCCATCGTGGAGAGGTTTACGGCCACTGAGGACTTCCTCCAGGACCTGCATGGCCCCGGGAACCTGAAAAAAAACGGGTTTACGGTAAGACTGTTCCTATTATTAAGGGGGAGAGACATCATGCTATGGAGGGTGGCACGCTTCCTGAGCGTTCCGGTAAACGGATGCCAAGTCCAAAGAAGGACCTAATTACCAGGCCACGGGGCCAGTTAGTCTGCTGGCACTGCCAGGAACTGGGACATGTGGCCGCCAAGTGCCCGATGATTACCGAACCCATGGAATGTGACGTTGGGAGGCGCAGGTCTTATTTTGCCAGGCCTGTATATGCTGCCCAAAAAGAAACTACGAGCGAGCGTCAAGTGTGTCCAGTCCGGGTAGGAAGCCGTTCTGTGATGGCCTTAATGGACTCTGGGAGTCTGCTGGCACTGCCAGGAACTGGGACATGTGGCCGCCAAGTGCCCGATGATTACCGAACCCATGGAATGTGACGTTGGGAGGCGCAGGTCTTATTTTGCCAGGCCTGTATATGCTGCCAAAAAAGAAACTACGAGCAAGCATCAAGTGTGTCCAGTCCGGGTAGGAGGCCGTTCTGTGATGGCCTTAATGGACTCTGGGAGTCTGCTGGCACTGCCAGGAACTGGGACATGTGACCGCCAAGTGCCCGATGATTACCGAACCCATGGAATGTGACGTTGGGAGGCTCAGGTCTTATTTTGCCAGGCCGGTATATGCTGCCCAAAAAGAAACTACGAGCGAGCGTCAAGTGGGTCCATACCGGGTAGGAGGCCGTTCTGTGATGGCCGTTAATGGACTCTGGGAGTCTGGTGACACTAGTCCGTGCCAGTTTAGTGGATCCTGGTAAACTCCAGACCCGTTGCCTGGGGGTGGTCTGTATACATGGGGACACTAAAGACTATCCCACCGCCATAGTCACCGTAGAGACTCCCTGTGGGTCCGTTAATCATGAAGTCGGTGTTGTAAAGGACTTAATGCACAAAGTGATATTAGGCCGGGTTTTTCCCTTATTTTGGAATTTATGGGAGAATAAGCAGGCCAAGGTGTGTAAACATGGGACTAAAGGGTGCGAACCTGCAAGTCCGGTAAAAGGGGTGTCAGAGGGTTCTGATAGTTTCCCCTTAATGTCCTGGCAGGAGATTCCGAGGAAAATCCCCCAGAAATAGAATTTTCTACATTGCAGGTTGCCAGGGGTAACTTTGGGACGGAGCAGTTAAAGATCCCAAGTTAGCAAACGCCTGGCGGAATGTCAAAGTCATAAATGGGGTGCAGCAAGAACCTGACACAAATTGGAGGTATCCACATTTTGCTGTGCGGTTTAATCTCCTTTTCAGGGTATAGAAGACCCCAACGGAGTTGGTTGAACATCTTGTGGTGCCACAGTCACTTGTGCGCATGGTCTTGGAGCTGGGTCATTCACAGGTGCTGGGTGGCCATCTGAGGGTAGACAAGACCAAGGAGCGCATTGAACGGAATTTTACTGGCCCGGTTATATAGAGCGGTAGAGGAATTTTGTCATTCGTGTCCTGAATGCCAGATAATACCCCACGGCCACACCTCCGTAACCACTAAGTTCCGCTACCGATCATTGAAGTCCCGTTTGAGCGCTCGCTATGGCCCCGGGGGCCACTTCCTAACTCCAAAAAGGGCCACCGCACATCTTGGTGGTGTAGCATGCCCCCGTTACCCGGGAAGCCATCCCACTTAGGAACACCTCAGCAAAGGTGTTTTGAAAGGGAACGTAAGGATGGGGGGAAAAAGCGGGTAGTGGACCCCGGGACACTCCCCGGTTTGCCCCGAGGGGCAACCCCAGGGCCATCGGCTGGGTACTTCACAGAGCCTTTGATGGTAAGGGTTGGTGCCCCCAACGCCCCCCGGTGCTCCCTCAGAGCAGTCCCCAGCAGTGCAGCTGCCAACAGGCCGAATCCAAGCTAGGCCCCAAACAGATAAGGGACAGAGACAAAGCAACTAAAATAAATAGGGCAGGAAAAAACAAAGACGGGACAAAAACAGATGCCAACAGGGGAAAGCAAAAGGGTAAAGGGAACAATAAATAACAACTGAAAACCCCAAGAACATAAGCAGAGACGTAACTAAATCAGGAAAGAAACAAGGCATGACCGGGGCGGAACCCGGGGCAGAGAACAAGGAAAGGGAAAAACCACAAAGACAAATTCAGAGACAAAAAGAGACCACATGGGCACACAGACGCAAACAAACAAGATCAACAAAAGCAAACAGACAAAAACCAAGCGACAAAAAACAACAACAAATCGGGCAGGGATGTGAGGAAAAGGGGGTTTAAAACCCACAGGGGGAAGGGGATTGGCGAGAACCCCAACCCTCGCACACTGTGGGAAAAAAGGAAGGGAAGATGGGGGCCCGCCCCTATAGGACGGGGAACAGGGCACACCCAAGATGGGGGACCAATCCAGGTGATAAGCAGAGGTACGGGAGGCTCACAGGACACTGCAACAGGAAACGATCTGCAAAGGGAAATGGGTACACGCGGTTGCAGAGGGCCGAGCGAAAGGGACGGGAAACAGGCAGACCGGAAGTACCCCCCTCCTTTAAAAGCCCCCCTCCTCCTCCCCCAAATCCAAAAAAGGGAAAATTTCCCCCCTAGGTTGGGGACCGAAAAAATCCGGGGCAACCCCAAAAAACCCAATACGGGTGCACAGCCAGTACGGGAATACCCCGAATGAGGTGCACAGGAGGGAAAAAACGGGGGACTACAAAATGGGAGGGGGGCCCAGGGCAGACCGTAAGCCACGGGGACTCAGAAAGGGTCAGGGGGAGACCGTAAAGCCACGGGGGCTCAGAAGGCTCAGGGCGAACCGTAAGCCCCCGGGGACCAGAAGGCTCAGGGCGAGACCGTAACCACGGGGACTCAGAAGGTCGGGGGCGAGACCGAAGCCACGGGACCAGAAAGGCTCAGGGCGGAACGTAAGCCACGGGGGCTCAGAAGCTCAGGGCGAGACCCCTAAGCCACGGGGACCAGAACCAGGGCGAGACCGTAAACCCCGGGGCTCCAGAAGGCTCAGGGGGGGAGCCGTAAGCCACGGGACTCAGAAGGCCAGGGCGGACCCTAAGCCCCGGGGAAATCAGAAGGCTCGGGCCCCGGACGTTAAACCACGGGGACTCAAAGGGCTCAGGGCGGACCGTAAGCCCCGGGGATCAGAAGGCCAGGGCGAACCGTAAGCCCCGGGGGTCGGGGAAGGCCCGGGGGGGGGGGAGGGGGGGGGCCGTAAGCCACGGGACTGAAGGGCTCAGGGCGAGACCGTAACCACGGGGGGGCCCAGAAGGCTAGGGCCCAGAAAAAGTAAGCCCGGGGACTCGAAGCTAGGGAGTGGCAACACTCCCCCCAAAACCAAAAGACCTGCCAAAAAAGAAAAAACACTCCCACACACATAAAAACCCGAAACAAGACCCCGCACGGACCAAAAAACAGAGGGGGAAAAAGCACGGAGTCCATGCCTGACCTACTGTAAACCCGGAAGAAACGGGAAACGGGTAGTGGACCCACGGCCACTGCCCGGGGTTGCTCGAGGGGGGTAACCAAGTGGCCCTCGGGCATGGGTACTTACAAGCCTTTGATGGAAGGTTGGGTGACCCCAAAAGCCCCCAGGGGACCTCGAGCAGTCCCCAGCAGTGGAAGCTGACCAGACAGGCCAAAGGCCAATCAGGGACCAACAGGGGGAAAGGGCAGAGACAACAACTAGAAGTAAATATGTGGGGCCCCAAAAAAAGAAGGACAAAACAAAAGCCCCAAAAAGGAGGATAAGCAAAAGTAAAGGGAACAAAAAAATAGACAGAGAAGAACCAAGAACATAAAGAGACTAAGCTAAAACCCGGCAAAAAACCAAGGCATGACCAGGGCAGGAAAAAGGGGAAACAAGGCAAGGAAACAGACAAGACACAGACGAGACACAGATGAGACACATGGGCACACCAGACTGCTAAAAAACAAGATCAGAAACACAGCAACCCGACTACACCAAGCACAACATAAAAACAACAAGATCAGGCGGGATTTTGAGGGGAAGCAAGGGGTTATAAACCCAAGTTTGGGAAAGGGGGTTGGGGGAGAAAGCCCAAACCCCGTGCCACTGTGGGAATAAAGGAAGGGGAAAATTGGCCGCCCCCTCTTTAAAAAGACGGGAATCAGGGGAGCAGCCAAGATGAGGAGCAGCAAAACAAGGTGATTAAGCAATAAAGGGTACAAGACCTCAACAAAAAATCGCGATAGGAACAGGAACCCGGGAAACCGCGGTAAAGGGAAAATGGCCCGGGCCTGACAGGAACTATCCCCCTGTTCACCAGAACAGGGGTTTCCCAAAGAAATCCCCACCCCCAGGGAACCCCTTTTTTTCTAAGATTAAAAAGAGCTGTGTCGCCTCCTAAAAAATTTTACACCTAAGAAACCTCAGTAATACCCTCCCGACTGCGGCCTTGAGAAAAAAGGTTTAAAGGAAAATTTAAGGGATGAAAAAAAGTAGTAGCAAGGATGGGGAAAAAATGGGACCGGGTTTTGCCATACCAAGTTCTCTAAGGGAGGTTCCGCAGGCTTCCACAGGTTTTTTTCCCCCTTCAAAATCTTTTAACAAGAAATCCCGGGGGGTATTAGTTAGCTAAAAAGACCTGGGGAAAAGGGGGCACACGCCCACCCCCAATGTCATTGACTATTCCCGAAAAGCAAGATAGGATTGCTGCAGTGATTTTCCAATTGGGAGGGAATATGCAACAACGCAGGATGCGCAAGCCGATTATAACCCGGTCTGCAAAATTAAGGGGCCTTTTTAAACCAGGTGACCGCGTTTGGGGTGGTTCCCAAAAGCGGAAATAAATTTTGGCAAAGTGGGAAGGGGGCCTTAAAGGGCCGAGAAAAAAGGGCAGGAAGGAATATAGAGTGTATCAAAACCGGGAAAAGAAGCCGCTCCAGATCTACCACTTAATTTACTCAAGCCCTGGGAAAGGGCAAGAAACCCCGGGTCCTGAAGCCTAAGGGGGAAGTCCCCACACAGCTCCCAGAGGCCGTATTCAGCCTCCTTGTCCACAGACAAGTAAAAAAAAAAGGGAAGAGTTATTGGGGAAAATGAGACTTTTTCGGGCTTACCAGGTAAAACCAGGTCATAAAGCATGACATATGACAGAAAACCCGGGGCAAAAGTAAGGTTGAGGCCCCCATCGAGTCCCGGGCCCAGAGAAGGGCCCCCGGGAGGTTAAAAAATGTTGTCACTGGGGGTTTTAGAAAATCCAGAGTGGTTGGTCCACCCCCAAATCTCATTCCAAAACCAAAAGGGAGCCTAAAGGTCGTAATGACTTTTGGAACTAAATGGATTCCAAAATTTGATGCAAAACCGATGCAAAAAAGGGGAGCTCATAGAAAGGTTAGGGCCCGCCAGATACATCACCACTCTGGACCTAACTAAGGGCTATTGGCAGGTGCCACTTACAAAAGCAGCCAGGGAGAAAAACGCGTTTTCTACACCACGACGTCATTTTCAATATGGGGTAGCTGCCCTTTGGCCTCCATGGTGCCCCGGCCACATTCCAGAGGTTGATGGATATTGTCCTATGGCCACATAGAAAATATGCAGCTGCATATTTAGATGATGTAGTTATTTTCAGCTTAGACTGGAACTCCCACCTGGCTAAGGTTCAAGCTGTCCTGGACTCCATTCGGGAGGCAGGTCTCACCGCAAACCCCAAGAAATGCGCCATAGGCCTTGAGGAGGCTCGATATCTGGGGTACAACATTGGTCGGGGAGTCATTAAACCCCAACTAGACAAAATCGAGGCTATTAAAAATTGGCCCAAGCCGGTGTCAAAAAGACAGGTTAAAGCTTTTCTTGGGTTGGCCGGATATTATAGAAGGTTTGTGCCAAATTTCGCCTCCGTGGCCGCCCCCCTTACAGACCTCACCAAAGGGTCTAAATCCACTAAGGTAAAGTGGGACAAGGAAGCAGATGAAGCGTTTCAGAGTTTGAAAGAGGTGCTTTGCCAAGGACCAGTGTTACGTGCCCCTGACTTCAAGGCAGAATTCGTGGTACAGGCAGATGCCTCTAACAAGGGACTGGGAGCTGTACTATCCCAGGTGATTGATGGGGAAGAACACCCCGTGGTATACTTAAGCAGAAAACTGACGGCAGCAGAAAAGAACTACGCCATCGTAGAAAGAGAGTGCTTAGCTTTAAAGTGGGCAATTGAATCTTAAGTACTACCTGATGGGCAGAGAGTTTAGGGTGGTCACAAACCATTCCCCACTAAAATGGATGGCACAAAATAAGGGCAAAAATGCCAGAGTGATGAGGTGGTTCCTAGCTCTACAGGATTATAGGTTTTGTGTAGAGCATCGCCCAGGTTCCCAGCAAGGCAATGCGGACGCACTGTCGCGTACCCATTGCCTGGAAGCACAAGGTGCTCCTCCCCACAGGGCTGAGCAGAGGGGGGGGATATGTAAGGTGACAGCTGGGAAGGTCCTTAATGGGGTATATATCCCAGCGAGATTTCTGGCTTACGCCAGGAAAGAAGTAGGGACATGTCACAAGTTACCTGCCTTGTGATATAGAAGCAATAGTTTGTGTGGTGTTAACCTCAATAAGGGTTAATATACGTTTTCTAGGTAGTATGGCTGCTTCAGCCAAACCCGGGACGGCTTCTATTGGGAGTAGGCAAAGCGTTGGGTGGGTGTCTACTCCCCTTGTTCCACTTGACCAGGATTTGGGGCTAGCCGTTATAAGTCAGCTAGTCAGCTGACCAGCCCTGTCTGTCATACAGGTCAAGGAGTTTGGCCTGAGAGGTGGGACTGACTTGGAGTACCCAGGAACTCACCTAGACCGTTTGCTAGACAAGTGTAGTGAGGGAACTGCACTGTCTACCAGCCTCAGCCGAGCAGTTGTTTTTGTTTTGTTTGTTTGTTTT
This sequence comes from Phyllomedusa bahiana, assembly GCA_025379985.1. Taxonomy (NCBI): domain Eukaryota; kingdom Metazoa; phylum Chordata; class Amphibia; order Anura; family Hylidae; genus Phyllomedusa; species Phyllomedusa bahiana. Next base: position 9,482 of record JAODAL010006849.1, on the reverse strand, counting down.
TCTTTTTGCATCTGGCAACTTCTTTTATCCCTGTTGTGCCAAATAAAACACGGGGACCGGTGGAAAAGCTTCAACCTGCTGTGTCTCTGCTCATTGGATGGACCCCCAGACCCGATCAAAGTGAGTGGAAGTTACAATTTTTTATATTATTGTGACAGGTGTCTGGACGGTTTTAAAAAAAGGGTGATATCTGCCCAGATCCTAATGTTGCCGGGGTAAAAAAGTAAAAAAGAAGCATCAGAGATCTGAGATCTCTTGTTTAGGGTTTATGTAAAACCCTTTTTAAAGGGGGCTGTTTGCTGGGGGGGAAAAGAAAGGGGTGGACCCCACCCCCCCGGGATGCCCGGGCTGGGCTGTGTTTTTAATTTTTAGGTGTGCCCGCTCATAAAAGGCCAGAACTGAGCCCATCTCTCTAGGGGGGAAAGGTACTTGTAAAACCCGGGGGGGAGCATTTTGCTGGGGGTATAAAATATTTTTTTGTTAGGGGTTGAGGTTTGGAGCCCTGATGTTTAGGACAGGCTAGATTTATTTTTTTTTTTTGTTTTTAAAATTACCCTTTGCGAAAATAAAAGGCTGGGGTCAGTTTTTAAAACGAACTTTTCCTTGTCGTTGGACTAAAACTGTGCCGCTCCCCAAAAGGCCACCCATCCCAAAATCCCTTACTATAATATGTTTTATATATATATTAATATATATATAATATATATATATATATTATATATATTTGGAAAACCCGAACTCAAGCGTCGCATGCCATTGGTTGGAGCAAAGCGGGTAACTGAAAACATTCTCCAAGGTTTCTGGCCTTTGGAGGTAACGCCATTCATTATTTTGCAGCCACGTAGTGGTGGTAATGGACGGTTTGGAAGGTCCCTGGAGGTCTATAAAAAGCTTGGTACTACAGGGTGGGGCGGGTTAGTGCCAAGGTTTAAAGAAAGAGAGGGGAAGGGCTCTGGCCCAAAAAGTGGGGGAAGCCACAGTGACGGGGAGGTACAGTGCGATGGTGCGCATGGAGGCCAGACCCAGGTTATTGAGGACTCGCTTATTTTAGTAGTGATAGAGGGCCGGGATTTTATTTGTTGTTTTGTTGACTGTAAACTGTGCCTGAGCCCGAGAGATCAATGTGTCCAAATTTTCAACAATTTTTCTTTTTTGTCAGTTGTCTTCGCCTTCGATATAAAAGCGATTTTCACACCTCATTTGTAATGTACTTGACCGCAAATGTGCAATTTAACATGTACATTACATAGAGAGGAACTGATGCATTTGTGGTCACCTTCCTTCCTATTGCTGTACTGTTTTACCTCCTCTTCCTATGTACAGAACGGTCCACTTATGCTTGACTTGTGAGCGTCTGTTCTAAGACCCCACATCCTGAAGTGTCGTGACTCATCTCGAATTGACGGCAATATATCAAAGGCATGGGAATTTCATCACCCGTTATGTCACACTGTATAAAGTTCACATTTACATGAGCCTTGTAGGTTAATGATTAATCACAAAAAATTTAACAAAAAAAAAATATTTTCCTTTTACTAGATTTTAGGTAAGACCTAAGGCAGGGTTAAAACGGGGGCCCCCATTTTGGGAAAAAACTACAAAACCCGTATGTTTGAAAACACGGGGCCCCGGGGAAATGCGAGGCTGTGTTCTGGGGAAACTGGTGGGTCTCAGGTTAAAGACCACTAGTCTAAAGATTTCTATATGAAAGTGTATGGTGAGCTAAAAGAAGGGGGATTTAGATCCCAACTGTGCCAAAAATGGAGACTGGATCATTTCAGTAGTAACCCTTTAAATGAAAATGGAAACCACCTACACCCAGTATGTACAACAGTTCTACCCCCACCATCCATTAGCTAGTGCCAGGAGGCGTCAGCAGGTTTAGATAGGATTGTCTATACTGAAAAAAATTTTAAACCAATCGGATTTAAAATTTCCCTATCCCCTACTGCAGTTGTTCTGTAGTAATAGCACAATCCCAATGTAAAAGGTTTTTTTTTCACTAAAAAGATTGGTTTTCAACATGTAGGGAACTAACTAAAAAGACTTTTCCAAATCTTTAAAAGTGCAAAAGGTTTCTCTGGCTAACCCCTCTCTCCCTCCGGTTAGCACAGAGCGGGGTGATTCACCGGGGGGGCAACTTAAAAAAAAGGTGTTGTCTTAAAAAACAAAGGGATTAATTACTTTTGTTTTGTTTATTTTGAGTTTAAAGCTTGTGCACTTAGATAAAATCTCCTGTATTTTTCAATTAGAAGAGCGGAAAAGTGGAGGTGTATGGCTATTCACTCCATAAAACCAGCCAGCCTGACTGGAAGGTGAGGAAGTGAATCTAACTGCCTGTGGCTCTGTGAAACGCATGGGGGACAAACCCGTTTAAGTTTTATTGCTCTTATGCATCCGAAATGAAAAATGAAATATATCTTATTCACAATTTTACAAAGCTTTACAAAGCTTTAAAATGTTTTAGAGTAAAGCTCAGCCACCTATTGTTTAGGAAAAAAAGACTAAAAACTTGTGTTTTTTTATAGATTTGTCTTGAAGTGTTTCCTTCTGTCTTCTATGTCTTGGTCGCCTAACACATTTATATTATCAAAATGGAAACAGATGGAAAGGAGTACGACTGCAGGATCAGACTACATAGTGTCCTTGTTGTCTGTTCCATAAAAAACATAACCCCCTCAGGGGCCACTTTATTAGGTACCCCATGTAGTAAGGGTTGGAAACCCCCTTTTCCTTTCAGAACTCCCCCCTCAATTCTTCGTGGCTAGTTTCAACAAGGGTTTTAAACGAGCCATTGGTACCAAGGACCCCAAAGAGTGCCAAAAAAATTTTCCCCCACCCTGAAACCCCCAACCCCCACCTGAACCGTTATACAAGGGGGAGGATCCTGCTTTCATGTTGTTGAGCCAAATTTGCCCCTCCTCCGAATGTCGCAGAGAAATCGGACTCATAGCCCAGGCAACTTTTTTCCAACTTCAATGCCCAAAAATTTCGTGGCTTGGGCAAATTGGACCCTCATTTTCCCTGTTCTTAGCTGAAAGGGTGGCCCCCGGTGTGGTTTCTGCGCGTACCCATGGCCTCAAAGTTCGCCGTACTGTGGTTCAAGGCTCTTCTGCCTACCTTGGTTGAAAGGGTGGTATTTGAGTCACTGTTCCCTTTCTACACTCGAAACCGTCCCCCAATTTCCTTTGCCCTTGGCATCAAAAAGGGCTTTTCCCGCCCCAGGTGTCGCTCACGGGATGTTTTTTCTTTTTGGCCATTCTCTGTAAACCCCAGAGAGGTTGTGCGTGAAAAACCCCGGGATCAGCTTTTTGAAATACTCAGCCAGCCTTCTGGCACCAAAACCCCGCCCCGTTCAAAAGGCACTCAAATCCCTTTCTTCCCCCTACGATGCTCGTTTTTTAATGAGGAGATTGTCTTGACCCTGTTACATGCCTAAATGCATGGTTGCCCCCATGGTTGGCTTTTTAGAAATTAAGTGTTAACGGCAGTTGGAAGGGTCCAAAAAAGGGCCGGTGAGTGTATAGCTCTGCATAGGAGCTGTGAACACAAAGCAATCAGTTGGATTCTGGATGAATAGTGGTCGCTTTAGGAGACAAAACTTTCAAGGTGTAATATCCAAATGGATCAATATAAAGAAGGACCCCAAAACGCCTACTTATAACACAGCACACTAAGTGGGACATGTATGAAAACTGTCTATGTCTAAGACTTTCTTGTTGCCAATAGCAGCCAATCAGAGCCCATCACCAATCAAGCTCCCCTTTCATTTTGTCAAGAATATATGAAATGAAGGGGCGCCTTTTATTGGTTGCTTTGAGCTTGATTGGTTGCTATGGGCAACAAGGAAAGTCTTAGACCTAGACAATTTTCAAACATGTGGCCATAAGGGTTTAATCTGTTATTGCTTGCATGTCAAAAGCAGGCAATTAAGTCACACATTTTTCCCCAAGTCACATTTGCACAAAAAGTTCAAAATTTTTTGTAGTTTTTTTCTTTTAATTTTCTAAAAACGTTGGGGGGCGTAGGGGAAGGTGCTGGGCCCCACATCCTAAATAAAAGCTAAAAACAGCCCGGGGATGATTGGTTTAGTTTCAGGCACAAGGAATTCTAAAATATACATATATAACTATTATATCTTAGTTAGCATGTTTTATGTTAAAGGTCTTTCAAAAAAGTCCTTTTCATTTGTGTCCCTTAATGTGTCCCCACCTATTCCTAGATTTCCCCCCTTGTATGGGCTGCATCATCCAAGGTCACAAAAGGACAGACCCATTCATTCTTTCTATAGGCTGCCAGGCTGGTCGCTTAGCTAAGATCTCGATCTCTCCTGAAAGGGAACCAGCCTGGGGCTATGCTACAGACCTGTCGATTTTCCCCGATAGGTACCAGCGCTGTTCGCTACAGCACAGACCCCGCTCAATTTTCCTGATAGGCTGCAGTGCTGGTCACTAAGCTAAGACCCGTTTGTCTTTTCCCGATAGGTGCCCGACTGGGCGCTATAGCTACAGACCTTTGTCCCCGAACTTGTCTTGCAGGCAGTAGTGCCAAAAAACACGCCCCGAACCAAAAAATTAAACTGACAAAACAGGACTAAGGTAAGATGAATCCATGTAGTGAGACAACCCCTTTAAGACCTTCATCTGAAATATCTGTCTCAGTCTATTACAAATAGCATGCACGAATATTAAGTAGTAGTACACAGTCGAGTCACAGTTTTGACCACTTCCTACTTTTGACTTAAACAGCCCCTAGCCCATGAAGGAAATCACATGTGGTGCGCTGGCATGGTGGGTATGGAAGGTGTGTGATAGGCTGTCTGCACATATATAAAGAAAAAGACAGAAACATGGCCATACTCACTGCTAGAAAAGCTAAGATGAGACTGAACACAGCATAGAGGCAACAGAGGCCCCCATGATAATAAAGAAAAATACCCAGGTGCAGCTGATGGGTGGTTACCCAAACATCTCTCCACTAGGTGGACAGAAAGCTGCACCTTAAATTGACATCTATTCACATAGCATGCAAAAAAGCAAAAAAGCCACAGTACCATACATTGGGAGACTATACAGATGAAAAAATACCGTAAGACCAGCCGCTCGCACACCTTCCATGCATGAGGGGGGCTGTGGTATTCTACTTGCATCCAGTCCCCAGTACTGTTGGGAAAAAAACCTTTTTTTCACATACTGGAAAAATATCAAATATGAGGTATTGGGTTTAAAACATAATGGCCACTATATTGTATGCCTGCAAGCCCCTTCACGGCTCCTCATTTATTGCAGGTCCCTACACGTATGGTACTGTGGCTTTTTTGCATGCTATGTGAATAGATGTCAATTTAAGGTGCAGCTTTCTGTCCACCTAGTGGAGAGATGTTTGGGTTACCACCCATCAGCTGCACTTGGGTATTTTTCTTTATTAGCATGGGGGCCTATGTTGCCTCTATGCTGTGTTCAGTCTCATCTTAGCTTTTCTAGCAGTGAGTATGGCCATGTTTCTGTCTTTTTCTTTGAGTAATTTTTTCACCTTTTTCTGTATGTTTTGTCTGCACATATATCCCTCATTGCTGTTATGGGTAGAAAGGATGATTTATCTGAGTTAGAAAAAGGGATGATTGCGCAGTTTGTGCATTATTTGTATTCTGCTGTGGTGAAAGTGTATTGCGGAACACCATGTGCCATTAGTGTGAGAGCTGAACGTCGGCTATGAAAGTATGTGAGGACGGATCGACACGCTACTGTGGACCCATGGGTAGAGAAAACGTGTGTCGAACACAATGGTTCAGCGAACCTTACTGTGTATGGAGCCTAAATGTCACTGTACCTCTGCTAACCAAGCTTCCTCAGCAGAAAAAGATTCAATTTTGAAGGCAGTATAGAAATTTAACCTCCGTTGATTAGAAAAGGGTTACATTCTCCAAAGAGTCATGTTTTCTGCTTTATTGAACGGATGGACATTGGTGTGTCAGGTAAGAAACATCAGAGAACAAACATCCTTGCTGGAAGAACACAAACTGGGACACTCATCCATGTGGAAGGCAATCTCAACTGATTTGGGTATGAATCCATTCTTGAATGTCACACGGCTAGAAATGTCCAAAATTGGTTGGAAGAGCATGACCGAGACTTCCAAGTACTGCCCTGGCCCTCTAATTTCCCAAACTTGAACCCAATTAAGCATCTGTGGGAGCCCCTGGATGATGGTGTTGGCTCTATGGACCCTCCAGCAGCTCTGGGAGCCCCTGGATGATGGTGTTGGCTCTATGGACCCTTCAGCAGTTGTGGGAGCCCCTGGATGGTGGTGTTGGCTCTATGGACCCTCCAGCAGCTCAGGGAGCCCCTGGATGATGGTGTTGGCTCTATGGACCCTCCAGCAGCTGTGGGAGCCCCTGGATGGTGATGTTGGCTCTATGGACCCTCCAGCAGCTGTGGGGGCCCCTGGGTGGTGGTGTTGGCTCTATGGACCCTCCAGTAGCTGTGGAAGCCACTGGACGGTGTTGTTGACTCTATTGTTCCTCCTGAAGTTGTTGGAGTGCATTGATCGTAGTGTTGGAACAATGTCACACGGCCAGAAATGTCCAAAATTGGTTGGAAGAGCATGACCGAGACTTTCAAGTACATCCCTGGCCCTCTAATTTCCCAAACTTGAACCCAATTGAGCATCTTTGGGAGCCCCTGGATGATGGGTGTTGGCACTATGGACCCTCCAGCAGCTGTGTGGCGCACGGATAGTGGTGTTGGCTCCATGAACCCTCCAGCATCTGTGTGGCCCATGAATGGTGGTGGTGGCTCTATGGATCCTCCAGCAGCCGTGGGAGCCCCCTGGATGGTGGTGTTGGCTCTATGGACCCTGCACTAGCTGGGGGAGCCCCTGGATGGTGGTGCTGGCTCTATGGCTCCTCCAGCAGCTGTGGGAGCCCCTGGATAGTGGGGTGGCTCTATGGACCCTCCAGCAGCTGTGGGAGCCCCCCGGATGGTGGTGTTGACTCTACGGACTCTCCAGCATCTATGGGAGCCCCTGGATAGTGGTGTTGGCTCTATGGACCCTCCAGCAGCTGTGGGGGCCCCTAGATGGTGGTGTTGGCTCTATGGACCCTCCAGCAGCTGTTGGTAGCCCCTGGATGGTGGTGTTGGCTCTATGGACCCTCCAGCGCTGGGGAGCCCCTGGATAGTGGTTTTGGCTCTATGGACCCTCCGCAGCCCGTGGGAGCCCTTGGATGTTGGTGTTGGCTCTATGGACCCTCCAGTAGCCGTGGGAGCCCCTGGATAGTGGTGTTGGCTCTATGGACCCTCCAGCATCTGTGGGAGCCCCTGGATGGTGGTGTTGGCTCTATGGACCCTCCAGAAGCTGTGGGAGCCCCTGGATGGTGATGTTGGCTCTATGGACCCTCCAGCATCTGTGGGAGCCCCTAGATGGTGGTGTTGGCTCTATGGTCCCTCCAGCAGCTGTGGGAGCCCTGGATGGTGGTGTTGGCTCTAAAGGCTCCTCCAGCAGCTGTGGGAGCTCCTGGATGGTGGTTTTGGCTCTATGGCCCCTCCAGCAGCTGTGGAAGCCCCTGGATGGGGGTGTTGGCTCTATGGACCCTCCAGCAGCTGTGGGATGCAGTCAGCTCCAGATACCAAGGACCTCACTGAGTCACTCCCAGCCCTCCTATTTGCTGTCTGTGCTGCACACAGTGGTTTTTCTAAGTATAAGCTGATGGTCTTAATATAGGTATATACTGACCAGTTTACATAAAATAGTAATGAACTCTGAAGAACCTAAAATAGTTAAGCATCTTCTGAGTTGTCTTGTTGAGGTTTTGAACATGTTGGCATAAATACTGTGGCCGCAGTTCTGAGACGTCTGATCATCATTTACCACAGAGGCGCCATGAAGACAAGGGACTGTCCCATCACAGCCTGGTGACTCACAGTGGCAGCTATCTCTATAGTCCTTCATCCTGTCACTCAACCATCAGAGCTGCAAATTAGTTTATCAGCATATTTTTTCTGCTCTAGATTGCAAGATTATTTTTTTTAGCCAAAAAAGGGGAATTACAGTTATTTTTAAAGGGTAATGAGATGTATGAAATAAACCAAGGAGGCATGTGTGGAAATGGTGCAGCACAAAGAGAGCATAACTTATGGTAAGAAAAAAATAATGGGCATTGGGGCATTGAGTATGGAAAAAATGCCCAAATTTGTTTTATTAAATTTGGAGGCCTGATTACATAAAAACGTGGGATACATTATTGGCGTGAAGCATTTCCCAAAATCTCGCATCAATTTGGATTCCCCCAAATCAAATTTAGGGGGAAAAAGGGCCTAAAAAATAAACCCTTAGGGGTTTTCTCACCAGCTTTTTCACAGAGTATAGGCAGCTTCAGGCCACAAAGCCCCGGTCAAGCTGTAGGTGGGTTTTATAGCAGTTTAGCTATCTCTCCTATAAAAATTTTAAATGAACATTAGAAAAAAACCATCAGAAGATGAAACTCCAGCCGTCGAGAAAAGGACATTGGAGAGATTATACTTCAATCCTTAAAAAATATTTTATTGTCCAAAAAATTAAAAAATTAGGCACCCAGTATATTAAAAAGAAAAGGCAAAAGTTTCGTCACACTGACGCTTTTCGGAAAACTTGTCCTTATTCATAGCTGAGCATTACAGTGCAAGAGATTTAGGGCCACATGTATGAAGACTATGTCTAAAACCCTCTTCGTTGCCCATAGTAACCAATCAGAAAGTCCCTTTCATTTCAGATAGAGCTCTGGAGAAATGAAAGGGGGGGTCGATTGGGTGCTTGGCAACAAAGTGAGTTTTTTCCTAGCAGTTTTCATACATTGGCCCTTTAAAACCCCTTTTCCCACTTTGCCGTACTCATACGGCAAAATCGGGGTTTGGGGGTTCCCGCAAATTGCCGTATGAGTACGTCAAGGGATCTGCGCGCAAAAGGCGGAGCCCCCAAGTCGCGGCATGGAACCAGCGGTTTATTCCGCTGGCATCAGCCGCATCCCCCACGGCCCCATGAGCTTCGTCGCGGGGGGATTAACCCCCCGTGTCGCGACAACGCAGCGGGGCGGCAGGGGGTGACTTGCTGCCGCATCCCCGGGGCAAATAACGGGGGCTAGCGCCGCTACATCTCCTACCAGACAGCCCGGGCCTGAAAGACAGCATCGGATTGTCGGGGACGTACGACCCACAAGCATTTGGGCGGTGATTTTCAGTTCCATGGAGACCACAACAGCTATAAGCTGTGTCTGATCTCCTTTTTGTATAATATCTGACGATCGTTCATGCAAATTTTCCCCCCGGGGAAAAGGTAAAAAAATGTGAAAAAAAGTAAAAAAAAGTGAAAAAAGTAAAGACAACACAAAAAATAAAAAAAAACACGTACATCGCCCTTTTCCCTCCCCTTTACAAAGCCAACGCCCCAAAAAAAATCAAAAAAAAGTATTTGGGATCGCCGCGTGCGTACGACCCCCCTATAAACTGTAT